>JBBPQU010000258.1:0-27856 GCA_038092655.1 Boletus sensibilis | reverse complement strand
CCGTCCTACCATACCTAAATTGGGCATCAGTGTAAATATAAATAAACATAAATGTAAAAACGAACAATTCCCTGCCAAAACGAACCGTAACTGCATCCCATAGAACCCACTACTACCGTAGCGGGGACATAGTCCTTTGGCGTAGTCGGCCAATCTAAATTGTAATTGGGTGACTTACCGTAGGCTTTTAAGTAATCCGAGCTATAGAAATTTTCTGTCTACATAAAGGTGGAAGGTTGCTTGTGTGCCGGTTTTCAAATGACAAAGAGGTCCCTTCAAATAAACTTTGTTCCTAAAAAAGGCAAGCGCTCCGCCCCGCCGCATCAAGAATGACGTGCTGGACGAGCTGCCACTGGCTTGGTATCTCGACGAGGGATTAGAGTGGAAAACCAGTCCCGAGTGAATCCGGCACGAAGGATGAAGTCGAAGGTATCGACCATAGTGATGAATATTCTCGGTTGTCTCGTGGTTCAAACAGCACCCCCCCCCCCCAGAAACAACAAAGGTAGCAGAAGACGTGGGTCGCAAGCTCGATTGCGTAGCTCAGCGGACAACTCAGCACCTGCAATGACTGCACCACTTGCAGGGCTTGATCTTCCTCCAACTCTACCCTTTCATTCTCTTCAGTTCTCGAATCTTGATCTCTTCGTCTTCCATGTAAGCGGGTGGATTTATATTATTCTGAACACGCTACCATGGTTTATTCACTTCCGAATATCTCACCCCATTACTATACCACATTTAGCCCAAATTTCAAGTTTTCAAGTCCCGATTTATTATAATCTTGAATTAAAAGCCTACGGTAAGTCACCCATTGTTGACCGGCGTCAACCTCGGAACTGCTGCGCACTGGTCTTCGTCGATGCACATCTTCGCCGATAGTACAACACCCGTATGTTTCGAAGTGTCAGGGGATATGGTGTTTCAATTTACTCGTGGTACGCGATGTTGCCTCACAAGCATGTTTCCTTCTCGATACGGGGCGCCTGGCTTCTTTGGCGCTGATTCCTACTCCCAGCACTGCTCCTTCAGACTAGATAACTAATCAACATTGGCGAAGCCTCAATGCCAAGGACGCGCTCTTACCCTGGACCTTGCGAATGTGTGATACGAGCAGAATTCAGATCTACGAAGAACATGTAGTACCTTCTCGGACCATAATATTACAAACATCGACTATCTATATGATGGATCCTCTCTGTGGCTACATACTTAACATCGGACGAGGCAAAATTGTTACCAAATATCTACACTGAACAATATACTAGACCATTCAGAGACTCTTACAACGCCCCATCACGCATCACTACCAGCACTCCGTATTCCCCTCTCACCCATTGGTATCTCTTCGCCCTGCTCCAACCCCTCCGCGTCGTTCTGCCCCACATCCGCAAACACGATCGCAGTGCCAGCAGCATCATGCCCATGTCCCGACGCGAAACCAAACTTGGTGTCCATATCGCCCGATTTCCATCGACCTCGAAGATCGCGCGCATACAATTCCCGAATGTTCAAGACGAAGCGTGGCGTAAGCGTGAACACAGGCACAGATTCCACGATCCCCATCAGTAGTAGCCGCCATCCTGTGGGGATGTTGTCCGCGAAAACCAGGATGTTGACGAGGTCGAAAAGAAGGATACTACATCATAGGAAATTGAGCATGAGTGCAGTTTATGGTTTCCAGATGGAATGGAAAGGATGAGATGTGGACGTACGCGAGGAAGTATAGGATGCCTTCCCTGGCGAAAAGGTTCATATAACGGCTGGGTTGCCACTGCTTCGTCACTCTGTACATTTGGAATGACTCCCGAATAAATTGAGCAACCACGAGGAGAAACATCACTGCTGCGAGCGGAAACTGGAAACTGTCGTTCACCTCAGTCCAAATGGGTGAAGCGGATTCCACTACACAAAATGAAAAGTCGAGCACTTGGGCGGTAACCACTATATGATGGTGCGCGGGTGACGGCGGATACCCCCTGTTAGAGTAGCATGCATGACATGAATCTAGGCTGAACATACTTGTGAACTGGTTCGGAGTGACGAGGATTATACTTGCGATTACGTATGGGATAAGCTCCACAGCGTAGAGCGTGAGGAGAATGCCAAGGATGATCCTCGACCGGCCATATAATGCCCAGACACGGAGGATCATCACCACTGCAGCCGTCACGGTCATTCACCTCGCTCAAAGTGAACAGCACAAAGACGCACGATCTGCGGCACCAACGAAGATAAGCATCGCCCATGTACCGAAAAAAGCGAGTATTTCGCCTTGGAAGCATCGGTGAACAGAGTGAACCTGGGTAGCATGGAATGAACGTGCTCACAACTATTCAAATGACGTCAATTGTTTGGAACTGTCGGTGACAAATGAAGGATGAATACATACGTCTAGGGAGTATTTAAGTACGAGCGTATTTCATCAACAGTGTAAGAAATCACCTTTGCAGGGCCAGGTAGGAAAGAACTCCCCACTGTTATTCGGCCGAGTCAGTTCAACGAACCATACGTTTCGAGTTGCGAACATACCAAGAGTATAGAGTCTGATAAGCCGATCTCTCGAGTTAGCCCTCGATGCGTGTTGGGACAGGCGTTGACGTACGCAACGCTGCAAAGACCGAAATAACGAACCTGTAACAACAGTTAGCCTGGCACGGTGTCATGAAAATGTCCTGGAGTACCCACAAGAACGAACAAGGTGGACACCCAAGTCCAGGGTTTGTTCTGCAGTCATGTCAGAAATACACGACCTGCCTGAAAAAGTGTCTGCTGACCCAAACATATTCGATCTACAAAGATTGGAGTCATCAGTCAATGGGATCCCCAAATACAACACTAGTGAATATGTAGGATACCTCGTGTGAAAAGGTGAGGACTGGCAACGCCGAGGTGAGTCCGACGTAGAGCAAATACAAACGTGTGTCACTCAGTGTAATCATATCCGATAGCAGTGAGGACCATAACTGGGAAAGATAGTGAGATCGGTGGACGGCAGATGCGGCCAGCGTCAAGGTGCATACGTGTTACGTAGTTATTATCCAGGATACTTGTCACTGCTGACTGTAGTGCGGACGACATGACCTTGACGATGAGTATTTCAAAGACACCCAAGGGGCTGCAACATTGAAAAGGGCAGGCAACGCTGATCAGGATATAAGTATAGCTGGCTGCAAAAAAGAACGTTGGAAAGTTTGCGTACAGAGTCAACCCTGGCCCTATTAAATTCGGCCGGATCCGTTGTATGTGGTAATTGCGAGAACCACCTTATCAGCAAAACCAAAACACTGATGTAGCCACCTTGGCTGTACAATGCTTAGACAGTACTGCAACAATGAAGGGTTTTGCTGATCGTGACGGGGTGTTTGGTTAGCATATGCAGTGCAGACGAGTCACTGGCAGTAATGTTGAATTGGAAAGCTCGATCCGCAGGGAGGGGTTGGGCCCCAAGAAGGTAGCCAATTGAGGGCGTCGATAATCAAACCTTCATCCCTTCGCGTCCAGGGTTTTACGCCGGCTGTACGTTGAGCGCTGATATTGGCAACGCCGCGGTAGGAAACATACGCATCACAGATCGTCAGACTTGATCTGCCGACTCTCGTCATTGACGTACCTCTGAACTCGGACATCACCGTCCGAACCCTCTCGATTCATATGACCGCCTCTACACACACACCCCCTCCCGAAAAAAGAAAGAAAGAAAGAAAAAAGAAAAAACCTTGTGTAACTTTTCATATTTCAGAACATCAGCCTGGTCTTGTTGTAGAAATACTCAATACTCGTATAACGTGACGTCAGATTCTAGCAAGACTCACACTTCGTCAAGTTCCCATCCGACAACTCAGCACCTGTAATGACTACACCAGCAAGAAGCACTTGCAGGGCTTGATCTTCCTCCAACTCTACCCTTTCAGATGATCTCTTCGTCTTCCATGTCAGCGGGTGGATTCAGAATATTCAGAACACGCTACCAATGGTCACCGGGGTTATTCACTTCCGAATATCTCACCCCATTACTGTACCACGTTTAGCCCAAATTTCAAGTCCCGATTTATGTATTATAATCTTGGATTAAAAACCTGCGGCAAGTCACCCATTGTATAACGTCAAGCCAGACTTCACATTTCGTCAAGTTCCCATCCGATCTCATGACGCGGCACATCTGGCCGGCGGGATGCATTATGACATTGAAGCTATGACTATTCGGTACCCATGATGATCGATGATTTTTGGCTCGGCGGCCGCATTTGCCAACTTAGCCCCCTCAGGTTCTGATCATGCACAGGTTTTGACCACTGGCTCTCGCGTGTCATCGACCCTTAATTTCCTTTCTTGCTAACCATCCTCCAATCACAGCTCTCGAGTTGCGGCGCGTTCGACGATAAGTAATACTTGGACTGTGGTACATCTAGTATCATTCATCTGACGAGTGCCGTATGCGTTCAAATTCTCGTACTCACCGTCGTCGTCTCATCTCAATTAGCATGAATGGAATCAAATGTCATCATTGTGAGATGCGTCCATCAGACAAGGCCAGCTTACGTCCTTGCCTTCCGGCGCAAGAACACATCACTGATTAAATCGATTCTAAAAGACTCCTGAGACGCTGACCTAAAGCTACATTACATGTTGAGCGACGAAAAGTAGTTAAAAAATGGACGTGAAGGGCGACGACAAAATAACATAACGATCTCGAGGGGGGAAACGACCGAACGTGGACAGATGTGTGGAGAGAGGTATCCGGGGCGTATGTGCTCGGTCGAACACGTGGGAGCAAATTTACACGTAGATCCAATAGCTAGGAAGGGAACGATGGAGACGAGGAGGGAGAGATAAAGAGATGAAAACAGTTAGTAAACGCGATCCATGATACAATGCACAGGGGGAAATCCAATAGCAACCAGGACAGGACCGCACACTTCCGACCATCGAAGCGGCGGCATACGAAACCCATGGATAACAAAGCAAAAGAATATAAGACATGCGAGAGAAGAACGGACTGCACCGAGATAATCGTGCACGTCGTGATTTATGCCGTGAATGGATCATAAGAACGCCAGAAGCCGTTTTCCTCCGAGATCGAGCCCGCTTGTGGGGTCCACGCTTGGGCCATTGATTGCGCGTGCTGTTCCGTAAACGGCGACTGAGGTACAGATGCGTGTCGTTCCGGAGCATACATGCCCTGATGTGGCTTATCGTGCTGGTACTGGAACAGGCCCCCGTTCTGAGACACCGCTTGGTCCCGCATCTGAAACGGCATATCGTCCCCGCTATGGTTCACCCCAACAAGCGTCATCGAGTGACTCTGAGTTTGCGGATCGTAGGGATAATAGCTCTGTGTGGGAGCTGGCATGTCGAATGAGGGCGATTGTTGCTCATGCGAAGGCGTAGTGGAGAACTGCGTACCACCGTTTGTATACGGCGAATTGAGGCTCGAATAGCTTCCGTTGGATGGTGCGTACGACGCAGGGCTCGAACCAGGGAATGAACCGCTGTGCGGTTGCTCAAAGGTGGTGACGGCAGGGGAGACCTTGGCCACTGGCTGAGAACTGGATACGTCTTGACTCATCTCGGTCCGGCAGTACCGTCGTGATTGAGATATATCTATGTTTATGTGTGTCTGCGCTTGCGCCGCCCCGTCCCCTGTACCAAAAGGGACCAAGAAATCGACGGAACCACCATCTGGCTTCTGAGGGACAGACGCATGGTGGCTCATACTCTGGGAAGCTGATGAGAATGAGGCCGACTGCTGCGAATACGGTGGATGTTCCACAACCGGACTCGCAGCTATCGAGGACACTTGACGCACAGGCGGAGGAGGGTCACCGTCCGCACTGGGCGGGGCGGGAGCAGCAGGTGATATGCAGAGCTTAGTGAACGGCGATGGCTCCTTTCCGGTTCGAACACGAATACCAGTCTGCGGGTAAGGCGGTTTCTTGGAGTGTTTGTCTTTGGACTTGGAACGGTCCGATCCATGTTTCGGCGCAACCGACGATACAGCCGACGGTGGACGCTTGGATTGCTCCTCTGCGGGGCTGCAACGGCGGGCAGCTTGAGCTTGGTGGTCAGGAGGGGAGCCAGATGGAGCTGCCGCAGGATGTGTGCCGGTGGCGGATAGCGGGGCGGCGGAATCAGCCCTAGGCATCGACGGGTTGGTCGACACGACGGGGGCACTGACGAACGGGAAACGAAAGCCATGGCGCAGCTGTTCTACATCTGCTTCAATCTCGTCATGCTTTCGCTTCGTCCCAGCTGAGGCAGGATCCGAGCTACCATGGCGCGCATTCTCAGCCTTGCGCTGCAACAACTCGACGATCTTAATGGCCTCCTGCACGCCTCCTTCAACACCCCCGCGCATAGGGGCACGCCCCGTGTTCAGCATCGGATCGCGCAAAACCTCGAGTGCGTAACTAACGTCCTCGAAAGCGGTATGCACCCAGACACTATTGGGATCCTTGATCACGTTGTGCGCACATGCGACCGCTGCGTCAAAGAGCGCCCTACTGAACGAGTAAAAGCTGAACAGCGCAGGCATTGGTCGTCGTCCCCGAAGATCAGGACGTTGTTTCCACATCGAACACAGCGTTTTGAGCGAACGAATGATCGCATGTGCCGCAGTGAAGGTGCCAACCGTAGCTTGGTAATACGACGTGGAGTTCCCGTGGCCATAGGATGGTCGCAAGAAGGGAATATAAACCTTCATGATCAACCTTTGCGCCGTTACCGCCAACTCGCATCGTTGCGCCAGGAGGACAGGAGACACGTTGGTTGAATCGCCAGGGTTAGCGGATGGCGGGGTACCCCCCTCTGACTGTGGCGCATGCAAGGCCCCAGGGTCAGAGTCGGTATCCATTCGGAATGTGCATGGTAGATCCGCAAGCCACTGCTTGATCTCGTTCGCGCATGAGGCCGCCTGTTCGAGCGTGAATTGCTCGTGAGCGGCCGGATCATTCTGAACGGAGTCCCTGAGGGAACGTCTTTTGATATCCTTGACCAACTGTGCGAGACTTAATTGCGAAGTGAGCACGAGGACGAACAAACTGAATGGGGTAAACATACCGGCATTTGAGACCAAAGTATTTGAAATCCGAAGAATTCGGCTCCAACAACGAAAGCGGGCTTCGTGGAAGAGGGACGGTGGTACAGGCTGGAGTGAACACGTCTTCGTCAACATCCATGGGCAGGCGTGTAGTGTGTTCAGTATCCGAGATGAGGGGCGATCGGCCCATATAGTCCGATATAAACCTGCGGCGTCCCCGCGAATAAGCCACGGAAATTAGGCGCGGTGAACGACTCACAAGTCATAATAGAAGATGTCCCACCAGAGTCGCCGTCTCGACTCGGCTTCAAAAAGGTTGAATTTACCCGGAAATTCGTCAGGATCCATGTCTAGTCCCATAGTACGAGCTATGTTGACCATTTTACCAACCTGGAGGGGGGGAAGAGACACGCTCGTGATTGACCATCATTCATCAGCGATCAAAATCACTTGCCTCGGGTAGCAGTGTGTGGACCACGCGCGTTCTGCTGTCATGCAGTGCGTACAGCACATGGAGGATCATGGTCACGAGAAAATCTAGATCGTAGGGACTCGACTTTTCGAACAACGATAATGCTTGTTGGGAAAGTGCGAAGAGTACGGCGGGCGAACACACGGCATCCTTGGCAACGCCTTTGCATTTTTTGTTCAAGATGGGGAGCAGATCTGGCTTCTTCCGTGTGGGTGGGCGAGATGACGAATCATCCAGAGTCACACCGTCGCCATGAGCGACATCCAAACGGGCTTCCTCCTCGGAAATCTCTCTATCGACCAACGTACCTAGTGCGAAAGCCGCTGCCACAGCTGCATAAAGGGAGAGAGAGGGCTTTGGGGTGGGCGGAGTACGACTGGAGGTGGGCGTGGTAGGGAGCCCAAAAAATATTGCACGGGCAGTGTCTACCTTGCTAGCGGTTGAGAGTGTGGCACTGGCCCCAATATGAGTGGTCGGGGGGTCAGCAAGCGAGCTGTCGTGTCCGTCGACTTCTGAAGACCATTTGAACATTGCCTCTGCACGGTCCTTGAAGTGCTTGAAGTTGAAACAAGGGTGCATCTTGAGAACATCTTCCACGTTGTCATAAAGCCTCTGTCGTCTTCGCGGCGCAAAGGGGAGATGTACGAGTAACCGTGGATTGACGGAAGGGAATTCCGTCGCTGTGGGCGACGAGGAGGCGTAGTAAGCGGCTAGTGGGGGGAGGAGAAGATGCACGGGTGGATCAGAAGGACTGGGAGCGTCGTGGGAGGGAAGGATGGTAGGTGCTGGTTCGACTTTGACAATATTTGATGCGTAAGCAGGGGACGGTGAATAGGAAGGAGCGGATTGAACGGGTAGAATATCCTTGCTGAGATCGAGTTCGTCGAGCCATATGGCAGTGATGTCGTCGAGCGATATTGCGAGAGAAGAGCCTGACTGCCCGACTGCGAGAAGGGGACGATCGGACTGTGTAAATGGACCGGTCGGTTGGTTGTAAAAGTTATGCGAGCGTGCACCCGGTGCGGTAAACTGGGCGAGCTGAGACTCCACTTGGATGAGGCGGTTGTTGAGGGAGTGCAGGTCGCTAGTGGGAGGGAGTGAGGGAAGGGTGAGAATGCAAGGATGACAGGGGTACGCACACTTTTTCTGCAGCTGCGGGTGAATAAACACATCTGGCGACAGTATCGCGTTTGGTGCATGACCCGCAGGGCGTGCGTCGGTCGCACTTGAGTTTGAGACGCTTGCACTGCGTGGGGTTAGATATGGCGTGAATTGGCGGGGTTTGTACCGACCTCTGCACAGACGACGGTGACTCGGGAACGGATTTGGCTGTGGAGGATGAGGGGGGGAGACCAGAAGGAGAAAGAGAGGACATACGGGCCAGTGGATGGAGCGGGTCCGGGCTGTGAGTGGTGCTGAGACTGAGTGTCGGGGAGTGGGGACGGATCCATGAGAAAAAGAAAAAGAAAGACGTCCTGGGAGCGAGAAAATGAGGGAAAAAAAGATATGAGAGTGAGGACGCGATGGGGAGTGGAGAAGGAGGATGGTGAACAACAAGGGTCGCGGTTTGACTGCCGAGTTGCACATTGCACCTCCTTTGACACTGCGGGACATACACTCCGGGTCTCGATCAGACCCCAGATACACACATTTGTTTTTTTATGTAATTCACCGCTACCCACCCCTCTCTCAAGGCTTGCCTCGAACACGCGAACTCTGTGCCTTCTTTAATCCATTTCAGATTCGAGAAGAGGCCAGCCACCACAGCCATGGATCAACGTTTGCACTGTCTGCGGTTCCGCTTCATTGAGGTAGTATACCAGATTCGTCACGATTGCAGCCGGTACCTCTTGTTTCAGCCACCCTGCCCAACACGTGATCAGGTTCAGCGATCAGCGCGGGAATTTCCTCGCGAGTCAATTTCAATCTGGCGTCATGTATATAATTTTTCATAGCTCTGCAGAGCGCTCTCGATCGACCCGAGTCAACGCCCCACTTGGCTTTCAATTTAAAATACCCCCCCTCGCTACAAGCTCATTCGCGTTGTATCAGTGCCAACAATGCCAGTCCACCTAGCAGTGCATACTTCAATTGCGGGAAATCATTCTGCAACAAACAATTATCCGTCAGAAACACCACGGAAATGAGTATCAAATCGTGCGTACCATAGCGATAGTTACGTATCCGATATACGGCAAAAAGCTGCGAGGGAATGAGAACAAAATTATGTAAATGCCAACGCCCAGAAATCACACGACACATACCCGCGGACTTTGCCAATGATGTGGCGGCGTTCCAGAAAGTCGAGCCCTTGGTAAAGCTCTACATCGTCAACGTGGTTGTTATCACCCTTTGTGAGCATCAACTGATTCGGTCCCGGCGCATACTTCGCAAACCTGTCAGGCGTGGTCAACACACATGGCAATGAAACTACAACCAATAGCACAAACGGGTCCTTCTTGGATTTCCGCGTTGAGTTGGACACGAGAATGTCATGCGTCTCGAGCACACGATGCACGATAGGAATATCCGCATTGGGTACCTTGT
This sequence comes from Boletus sensibilis, assembly GCA_038092655.1. NCBI lineage: Eukaryota > Fungi > Basidiomycota > Agaricomycetes > Boletales > Boletaceae > Boletus > Boletus sensibilis. Next base: position 17,798 of record JBBPQU010000258.1, on the reverse strand, counting down.
AGACCGTTATGTCACCAGTCTGATACCGTGCGTTGGGAGGGTTGGTCAGGAAGAGAAGGTCCCCGCGATAGAAGGCGGGTTCCATCGAACCACTGGGTTGCCAGTGTGTCAGAATAGACATTACTCTGTACCAAGCGGAAACTCGCACCTCAGGACGACAACGATCGGCGACTCGGTGTTGAAAAAGAGGCCCAGACCTTTCCACAGCATCAAGCCCGAAGCGACGACCGCTGCAAAGTTGAGTATCTGGAGGAGAAGCTAGAAGAGACCGTTTGTACCCTTAGTACACAAGACGAAGTGGAGGACAAACATGCCGGAAGCCGAGTCTACGAAGCGTCTTGAGTTCTTCAGCAAACATCTTGAAGTTGACGAAGCGAAAGAGGAATAATCGATTGTCGTTGCTCAAATTCAAAGGTCAACCAAGGACACGATGACACGATGACACGTGGCCCTACACTACCAAATTTAGCAAGACGAACATTGCAGCGACAATCGCAGTGACCAACCTTTAAATTAGTCTGAGCCAGTAGGGGAAGAACTTGACTATTTTCTTCGGCTCTTTGGTCTCCCATGGGGAGACCAGCCAGTAGGGTACATCGACTTTTTATTCACTCCGACAGGATGATGTCTAGGCGGAGGCTGCCCCTATCTCAGAGGCTCCACGGTATTGCACTCATGACGCCAGCGGCCAAGCGGACACAGGACAGTATGCTTCCAGCACTCCCTCCTCACCTCACCCGTACACCAAAGCGCAAACGTCGTACCAACTAGTAAGCACCACCTCCGCCCGTCCTCATTCCATCGAATCACCCGCTGTTCGCGCAGTCCACGATCCAGGCCCAGCTCTCCGCTCTCATTACCCCCCATGTCGAACCCAGATCCTGAAAAGGGCAATGACCCAGACCTAGGCACTGCAAGTGGTACGAGAAATCTCGAACGTGGTCATCCACGTAATTGAATCACCAGCACAAGTCGTGATCGAGACAGAGGTCACGTCGCTGGAGGAGATCACTTCTTCAGACGGCCCATCTGTCTCTGCCTTGGATCAAAAGGTGTCCGCCTTGGAGGACAAGATCGATTCTATGCAGACCAAGATGAGCGCCTTTGAAAAGGAAACAGAGGTCCTCAAGGAGAGGTTGGCTTCTCTCGGGGACAAGTTGGTTGCCTTGGAAAAGGTCACTCAAACACGTGCCCCCTCTCTCCAGAGCATGATTGTCGATGAGGCCCACAAAATCATCCTTGCATCTCAGACCGTGCTGCTCGCATACATAAACACGTATATCCTTGGTCCGGTCCAGAAGCTCAAGTTTTAATCTGCCGTCTTCGTACGTCTAGCCCGTTCACTGAATTTGGTTCATTGATGGACAGACTGTCTAGGAATTGGGGGTGCGCAATGTCCTACAGCAAAGTGTGATGCTTATATAAGCTAAAACCCCCTTTTTCCACAAAATGGCCGACGCACGAGGTTTTGGTGATGATTTGCTTGCTCTCACTAGTTTCGTAGTCAATAATACGCGTAGACAGTTGACATGTCCGATAATAAAAGAGTGGTGTAGGTTGGAACTCGGGAGCTCAAGCAAACAGAAACCGAGCTTACCCGATGAATATGTTCCCACCGTGAGTGGACAGTTAGGGGCCACTTTCTCGTCGAGTGTCTAGGTACTCAGGAGATCGTTGCGACAGATTTTTCTATTTCCACTGTCTTGGCATATTTCTGTTACGTGCACCGTGCACCTGTATCTCTGTCAGTTCTCAATATATCAAAATTCCGTCGCAATAACTTATTCTTATGGTCATTTCGATCATATTTCATTAGAGTGTAAGCACACTGGCTTACCTAGGTCGCGTAACTAGCACATATACCGTCCGTGATACTGCAGAATGGTACTCATTCAGTATTTCTGCCTTTTGCTGTGTTGATTATTTCACTGGTCCGGATACCAGCATAGGGGGCGACACAATGAGCTAGGTACCGTTCTACTGATCCAAATGTCATGAGCCTCTATGTAAGCCGACTAGACCGCCACACATAACCGTCACCATAGACGATTGCCATGGTCAGGTAGCTCCGAGGAGACACATCTAGTGTTTTCCCTGTTGACGGTACAGGTAGTTGTGGCTTTGTTGTGTTCCGTTCGAGCTCGCATTTCTTTGCTCTATATTTCAAGAACATGCATTGTCTGACAGAGGCAATCAGATTGCTTGTTCCATCAAAGTAACCGTCAGCCAGCACATGCCCCCAAATTAGCAAATTAGCCGTGGTTGCATTGCAGATGATCCAACACCTTTCCGTAGTAAGCGTCCTACCAAAGACAGGGTCAAGGAGCAGCAACCCAAGCAAACACCTCGTCCCTCCCTTTTGCAATCTCACCCTTTTGACCAGAGCTCGAGTACGCGACCCGTAGACGCTCCGTTGCAAGCTCGTCGAGCATCCCGACGTTTTTCGGAGGAGGCGTATTGGAGGGAGAGCTCGTCGCAAGCCGTGCGTCCTGCGCGAAGCGTCTCATACACTACATGAAAGGTCAACGTCGCGTTCTCGGTCTAAAGTTAGCGTGTCAAAGTACTCACGAGCTTGACGCCATACCACGCACGCACGGTGATCCCAAGAGGTGTCGATTCGACGAGCGACTCGGAATCATCGCCGTCGGTCATATCGACCACTGTGAGGAACATCCTGATCGAGAGCGGCAAGTCGCAAGTCGTGTAGGCCGTTTCTGCCGCTTGCAGGACATAGAATGGATTCTGTGGTGCGAGCAAGAGGACGTGCATCAATGATTGCAGGGCGTGTTCGTATCTGTCCAACTCGTCAGTGTCGATGGTCCAGGCAACGTCGTGAGGGACGGAACCGTACTGGTTACAGGTCGCGTAAATGTCCGCCAGCTCGAGCCAGCCTTCGACGTCGGTATAGAACGTGTCGAGGTACTGCGAGAGTTCGTGAACCGCCTTGTCGATCTTGCCTGTCCGTCGGAATATCGAAATGCGGCGCTTCCATACTGCCTTGAAGAAGAAGAAGAAAGTATGAGAACGCAACGTGGACTCGATCACCCTGGCCCGCGCACCGCATTGGTAGGATCTGCTTCCAACAGCTCGGCATAGTACTTGAGAGCAATATCTGGGGTTTCTGTGGCTTCCATGCGGATGCCTGCGAGACAGTCTACCCGTGGTGAATCCGGGAACTTGTCGTTGAGCGTCCGGAGGCATTGCTGGCGTCAACGAAGTGAGCAACCGTTCGAGCCCCGGAGAGACACATACGTACGTCTGCGACGTCCAATCGTCCGATGTCTATCGCAGCGAGTGCGAGCTGTTCCAGAAACGCCCAACCTGCTCATACGTATGAATGTGAATGTGACGTGGTCCGATGAGTTGGGTTGCCAAGTATTCGGACGTACTCTCGTCTCCCAATTTATGAACGGCATTCTTCTGGAGTATGAGCGCGCCCTTTTCGAAAGTGTCCTGGGATGCGCGCGTGTTTTGTGCGCGGTAGGTCGCGAGCTGGTCTAATGCAGACTGGACACTCATCGTGAACGGGTTCAAAGTGTTCAATTAGGTAATTTGCTACTACTATCATGATCGCACGACTTGGACTTCCAGGGACACACCTATGCATCTACGACAATACCGATGACAAGGAAGAGCACTCACACACACAACATTTTGAGAACAACCAGTTCGGACGATCTGACCGATTCGATCAACTACTGGTATGCTGCCGTGTATACGACACTCATAGAGAACCTTGCCAAGACACACTATGCCTCCCTCGACGCGCTGTATTCGGGACGCTCTCGTTCGCACCCTGACGTACACGAGGCGAGCGTCATCGCAACTCTGCGAGATATCTCTTGAAAAATGGCCCATTGTGCTCGATATCACTGTCCAACAGCGGAGGAGGATTGATTTGCAAGGGCAGTTCCCCTTTTTTCGACCTCTCTACGTCTATGCGAGAAGTACATATGGTCAACCGTGTCACGACGTATTCATGGGCACGTGATAGACATTCTCTCCGTTGGAATATTCTGAGCGTAGAGGCACTCGCGTCGGCCGTCGCGTGTCACATTCTCGAAATCAAACGCCTTGCCCCTCGCGGTCTCTGCCCAAATACAAACAACCCGGCGACAAGACGACGTTCCTGACGTCTTTTTGACTGCTCGGCGTCTGGACCGTCTACCACCTCAACCCGCATCCACGCATCTCGAGACAGAGGCGACGGACAGTGCCTGTCATCCCCCGTCTTCGTCGTGGCACTCTGTCGCCCTTGCGCTCGGCGCGACTCTCGGCGACAGATTCGCCAACATCGAGACTGCGTTGCGTCTCCTCAGAACTCCAACATCCTTGCTCATTGATCTGCCCGAGAATGCTCAGGTGCCGGTCGTCGATATCGGTTTCATGTCCGAGACTGCACCGATGTACGTCGTTGGCCAAACCTTGGTATGTGCTCCGACGTCCCTTCTTGTGTATCCGTGCTCATCGCCGTTCTCGGTGCTTGGCTGGATCGAAACGATCCTGTCTCTCAAGGAATTGCTCCGCTTGGTCAAGGAAATCGAGATAGTGGTTGGTAGAACGCCGAGCGTGCGGTCTATGACGATCTACTCGTGGACACTCGCCCTCCAGACGGTAGAGCGAACTTGGGCAAGCTGATTGGCGAGCCTGTCGTTCCACGTCGCCTCCGCGAACGCAAATTCGCGCTCCGACGCTTGAACTGTGTCACAGCATCCACCACGTGATTCTGAGCTAGCTCTGCGGGACAGCACAACCCGGGTGCAACGAGACCATGCACACCCTCCTGGGCTCTCTGCAAGGCGATGGTCGGGACGCGGCGGGGGGACAGTTACAGTGGGGGAAGATACCTGAGATTGTGGACGCGTCCGCGCAGGTGTCAACTGCATCAACGACATGCACGCGTTTACGCAGCCTACATATCTGCTCGATGCTGTGTCTGCATAACACCTAGCGAGGATACGGGGAGTGGAAAGGAGCTTGGGCGTGCCGGTGGTGTTAATGCATTCCCGCGGGGACGCGGGTGTGAACAAGGACTACGATGCCTACCCAGGTGGTGGGCTTGTCTCCGTCATCCGAACGGAGCTCGGACACAAGATGGACGCGATCGTACGCGACCCGGGTGGCTCCGTCGATGGCTCGTTTTAGCCGGCCCGTGGAAGGACAGTTGACGCTGATGCGTGATTTGGGAGGTGACGGCGGACGAAGCAGGGATACGTTGGTGGCGTATCCGTTTCTGTTGCGGCGTCCAAGGAATCGGTGATGGGGGCGGTGTTGGAGGAGCCGGATTTGGAGGGGACGTACAAAGGGCGGAAGACAAGTCACAAGTGCGCAGGAAAAGGGGTGGGGGGCGGCCGTAGCGTGTGTTGTTCAACAGGGGGCGAGCGTGGTGAGAGATGTCGTCGACGTCGCTTCTGCGATATGGCCTCGATACTAGGTGTCATATTCTCTACCGTATTTTATCAATTATTGCTACCATACCATGTCTGAGGCAAAATTTCAGACAGTCCCTGCCTCCAATCACATCGAGATGTCGGCTTCTGCAATATGGTGTCGATCGTCATCATACTCTCTACCGTCCACTAATATTTCCCTTACCACCGAAGCATTTCAGATACTTCATTCAAATCGGTCTAGTTTCCCCCCATAGTCGAAGATCGGTTGCTGTTACATATCACAACGAGATAGAGTTTTGAATCATGGATGGGGCGTATCAGAGCGCATATCGTAGCATCAGGCGATGCGGGTATGCAATGCATCAAAACCAAGGAGGTGGCAATTCGCGAAGCCTCCAGACTTACTCATTCGCAGGCTATTCCGTCATAGATAGCGATATGGATATATGTTACGATAACTGCGAAAACTAAGTAGCCATATACAAGACCAGTTTGGGTTGGGGTTCCTGAAGAGGGTGTCACAGTTTGATGAATATCGAGGAATTCAACAAGGGGTGTGAGAATCAGCGTCGTGAGGTTCAATGACCTGGGAATGGGGATTATACACTCGTGAACCGAGTCCTGTAGTCGAGATATGACGAGCGATCGCAAGTCCCAGGGTAAGACTACCCTTGGCAACGAAGGAAGATTTTGCCAATGTTGACTCCTTGCCTGGTCGTCATAACAAGGTCACCTGAGAGGAGTAGGCGCCGAGGATACAAGGTACTACGTTAACGGACCCACATCAGGAAGCATGTTTGAGGCATCATTGCGTACCGCGAGCAAACTGAAACGCTTTTTCTTTCTTCCTTGACGCTTCAAAACCGACGACCGTGTACTATTGATGAAGATGTCAACGGAGACTGGTGTGTATCAGTTTTGAGGAGTGAATGGAACAACGCTGACAATTCAGCAAGACCATACGATAGTGGTTGACACCGGTCGCTCTGATGCGGTGTGGTCAGTCGTCTTCCACCCTGACGGAATACATTTTTTGAGCGGGAATGGGGATGGGATTCAACGATGGCGAATTGCAGACGGTCAAGAGGTAGGAAAGCAAGTGGGAATGAACTTGAACGCCATTTCTGTGTCGAGGGATCACAAGTGGATAGTGTGTGGGACTCAGCGGGGCGCGAGTGTGTGGGACGCAGAGAAACATGAAAAGGTGATCGACGTGGAGGGCAGAGAGGTCGTGGCTGCAGTCGACATCTCCCCGGACTCGACCAGATTCGCGACCGGGACTGGTGGAACGAGCGTATGGAGTATCACGACGGGCCAGAGATTGGTTGGCCCGCTGGAACATGACAATGACATCCGGGGAATCAAATTCTCTCCAAATGGCGAATTGATCGCTACGGCCTGCGAGCATGACTCCATCCGCATCTTTGACAGCCGCAACGGTGACCAGCTCATCCATATCAAATCTATTACACCCTCATTCTACCCGATCACTCCGCTCGCATGGTCAAACGATGGGCAGCACATTTTCGCTGCATCTTACGACAAGAAAATCCACGTTTTCGATGTATCCACCGGGTCTCAGCTCGCTGAATCGGAGGTTCTCGGTGACGCCGACGTCAGGTCTATCGCTCTAGCCGCCAACGGCAAATTCATCGCTACCTTCGCAGACAGTTCTATCTCGTTCCTGGACACATCATCACTTGCTCAGATTGGCCCTGTCATCGAGGACCGTGAAGAGATACACCCAATTGCCCTCTCCCCGGATTCTAGCTATCTTGCGACTGGACGATGTGACGGGAAAATTGCCATTCGTAATCTCAGCAACATCCTCCCCGACGTGTACGGTCCTTTCCGTGTACGTATTTTGTGCATTTATAGTGCTGGCATGTCGAATGTTCCCCACACCATCTCCTATGTTAACACACTACGTTAGGCATCTAGTCGCGAGGGAGGACAACAAGACGAGCAGCCTTCGACTTCGGGCGGCCACGACAGCAAACCACCTGACTCCAATCCGGTAGGATCACGTCATTCTGTCACACAAGGTCGTGCTGACGCCTTTATTGTGCATACTACACTAGGAAGATCATAGTGATATCATTGATGTATGAGTTCGTCTTGTTCGCTTTCGAAGCTAGTTCTCACGATGGCATAGGTCGAGGTGCCATCGAGCACGCCCGGTCCTCAATTCAACTATGATGAGGTTGGTGATCACTTCACTCTCTTCTTGCTTCCATGTTGACGCTGCTGGAGCCACCGTCTCCGACATCCTCGACTCATTCTCGTGAGAATAAGGTACCGTTGCTTGGCTCATCCCATGGCATATTACAGTCGTCAGATGCACCACCCATGGCCTCCCCTGCACAAGCACGTCCAGAGGAACATCTCAATACCGTCGAATCATCCGGGAATATCTCGGTGTTTAAAAGGTGGCTACAAACGAGGTTCAAAAAGGGTAACAACAAGGACCCAGCTTCGCATAAGCCCGATCGACCTTCCGAAAAGTCGCGTTGGCCTGCTCATCCTCGATCCCGTTCCCAGTCACCAGCGAGAGTGAATGCTACAGATGAGGGACCTTCGAGGATTGCTGCAGGTTACCGTGTTCGAGTGAGTGCTCTTCCTTGATGGACGATCAGATACAGTTTGTCTAATGTATTATCTTAGCGAGCAGTCGCGAAGCCCGTTGTGAAACCAAAGGTTTATTTTTAATTCTATTTGCTTTTGAGCACCGTTGTTTATGCTGCACCGCAGCGTAAAACAGTTCCCAAGGCTCGGGCTGCTGACCCTGGCCATCCGAACAAAGCTGCCTCTCGTAGCCGACAAGGCACTGCAGATCCAAAGGAAGCTGGCCCAGTGTGTCTTTTTGTGGTTATTATATACCATGTCATAATAACTCATTTCCTATTAGGCGCAACAAGCGAACGATGCATCCCAAGCCCCGGCCAGAAGGGTCCATGTGACGGTGCGCGTACTTTCTTTTAGTTTACATTGTTAGACTCACAGTCGATTAGCATCACCGAGAATCAGGCAAGGCTACTCTTTCGTTCACGTTACCCGCATGGATGTTGTGCTCTCGCTCAGGTACCGAAGAAGGGACGCATTGATCCAAGTGATTCGATGCAATACTTGTAGATACTATACTGAACCGTGACTATGTGGTTATAGTCCTGTCCATGATTGAGCTCGTTAGGAACTGAGGAAGTCTCAGATACGTTAGGATGTCGCGTTCCTCCCGCTTCGATTCTTTTCTTCATGACAGATCCAAGTTCCAAGTACTTAGCGCAAGGGTTCAAGACCTGAGGTGATTGCCCCTTGTGAACAGAGACTCGCCTAGCTAGTAGATGATCGCGGTCGTCGGTACCAGCTTCATGTACGAGACCGCGCCAATATACGCTGCCGACCAACCTCGGTTTTCCACCTGCACTTGCATGGTGTGTCTCTGTTCCGGCGTCCCTTGTGTTCATCGCCGATCGCGGTACTTGGCTAGATCGAGACGAACCTCTCTCCCAAGGAATTACTCTGCTTGGTCAAGGCAATCGAGACGGCGGTTGGCAGAGTGCCGAGCATGCGTCACGGTCCGCGTGCGGTCGATCTCGACATTCGGACGTATGACTATCAATCAATGTGCGAGAACGCACATTCGTGCCCTAGTGGTGACCAGACAGTGGCAGACTACTCCGACCTTTGAGTTTGAACGAGTGAGTCGCGTCACAGCATCCACTAGGCGACTCCAAACTAAGCTCTACAGGACAGCATGATCCCACATTCCGTACACCCCGCACGCACCAAGGCCATACGCACCTTCCTTCACGAACTGGTGGCTACTCGGAACGAGGACGACCTCCCCATGTTTAAAGTGATGCTGTTCTCGAAATACTCCCTCGGATGACATCGGGTAGCGAACTGACATACATGTTGTGAAAAGCATTCTGATGAAATATGAGCGCCCCTTTTCGAGCATGTCCTCGGATTGGCATGCATGTGTGTGCGGTATGTCGCGAATTGCTCTAATGCGGATCGGACACTTGTCGTGAACCGCGTCCTACAGACTACAGTCGAGGTATGACGAGCAATCGCAAGTCCCACGGTAATGCTATAACTGTTTGGCAACGACGGAAGGTTTCGCCGATGTGGACTGCTGCTTGCCTAATCGCCGCAACGAGGTCACCAACTTGCTGGTAGCCGGGCAAAAATAAATGCCAAGGATACGAAGTGTCTGTGTGAACGGACCCATATCAAAAAGGATACGCCGTGTTTGTGACGCAAAGTTGGGTGCCACGAGTAAACCGAAATACTTCGTTCTTTCGCCCTTCGAAACCGACCACTGTGTACCATTGTTGAGGATGTCGCCGACAAAGATCGGTGCGTAGCAGTTCTGAGGAGTGATTGTGCTATGCTGACAATTCGATAAGATCATACAATAGTGGTTGACACTGGTCGCTCTGATGCGGTGTGGGCAGTCGCGTTCCACCCTGACGGAATGCATCTTTTGGGCGGGAATAAGGATAGGATCCGACGATGGCGAATTGCAGATGGTCAAGAGGTAGGAAAGCAAACGGGAATGGCCTTGAGAGCCATTTCTGTGTCGAGGGATCACAAGTGGATAGTGTGTGGAACTTTTGGGGGCGCAAGCGTGTGGGATGCAGAGATTCATGAAAAGGTCACCGGGGTGGAGGGGAGAAGCTCCGTGTATGCAGTGGACATCTCCCCGGACTCGACCAGGTTTGCCACCGGGACTGAAGGAAAGAGAGCGAGCATTTGGAGTACAACGAGCGGGGAGAGATTACTTGGCCCGCTCCAACATGACAGCGCTGTCACGGGAGTCAAGTTCTCTCCCAATGGTGAACACATCGCCACTGCCTGCAAGTCCATCCACGTCTTCGACAGTCACAACGGTGATCAGCTCATCACCATCGAGACGATTACACCCTCATTGTTCTCGATCACCCCGCTTGCGTGGTCAAACAACGGGCGGGAAATTTTCGCCGCATCTTACGACAAGAGAATCAAATCTGTTGATGCGTCCACTGGGGTTCAGCTTGCCGAATCACAGATGCTCGATGGCAGCAGAGTCGAGTCTATCGTTCTAGCCGCCAACGGGACATTCATTGCTACCTACGTATCGCATTCCGTCTTGTTCCTGGACACATCGACACTGACTCAGGTTGGTCCTGTCATTGAGGACAACCAAGGGATATGGTCGATTGCCGTCTCCCCCGATACTAGCTATCTTGCGACTGGACGACGCGACGGGAAAATCGCCATTCGTGATCTCGGTAATATCCTTACGGACTCGTGTGGTCCTTTAAATGTAAGCATTTCTGCATTCACAATGTTGGGATGTCAGATAAGTCCCACACCGTCTCCCACGCTGACATACTACGTTAGGCATCTACCCCCGAGGAAGGACAACAAGCCAAGCAGCCTTCGACCTTGGGCGGTCACGACAACAAACCACCTGACTCTAATTCGGTAGGATCTCGTCATTCTGTCACATAAAGAGTTGCGCTCACTCCTTTATTATGTATACCTACACCAGGAAGATCTTACGATTTCTAGTCCACTTGAGTCGGTGACTCACAGCAAGGACGGCGATAGTGATATCCTCGATGTACGAGTTCGGCTTTTTCGCTTTCGAAGCTAGTTCTCACAATGGCATAGGTCGAGGTGCCATCGAGCGCGGCCGGTCCTCTATTCAACTATGATGAGGTCGGTGATCACTTCACTCTCTCCTTGCTCCCGTGTTGACGATGCTGGAGCCGCCGTCCCCGGAAACCTCTGCACATCTTCGTGATGATGAGGTACCGCCGCTCTGCCTATCCCGTGCCATGTCACAGTCGTCAGGTGCTCTAACAGTGACCTCCCCTCCAGAGGCTTGTCCAGAGGAACACCCCGTCACTGTCGAGTCATCTCAGGGACTTTCAATGCCTAAAAAGTGGCTACAGACGAGGATAAGGAAGAGTATCAAGGACCCGGCTTTGCAAAAGCCCAATCGACTTTCCAGACAGTCCAGCCAGCCTGCTGATCTTCAATCTCCTTCCCAGTCACCAGTGAGAGTGAACACTACCAATGAGGGACCTTCGACAATGTCTGCTGGTCAACGTGTGCGAGTAAGTACTCTTCCTTGATAGACAAATGTATGCGGTGTGTGTAACATATCATCTTAGCGAGCGGTTGCGAAACCCGTTGAAAGACCACGGGTTCGTTGTTCCTCGAGTTTGTATACAGGGACTCATTGGACCTTACAGCGTAAATCGTCTGCGAAGCCTGCGGTCTCTAGTCATCCCAAAAAAGATGCTTCCCGTGGTAGAGAAGGTCCTGCAGACACAAAGGAAGTGAATGCTGTGTGTCTTTTTCTGGTGGTGGTAGACCACGTCATGACGGCTCACGTCGTATTAGGCACGACGAGTGGACGATCCATCTCAACCCTCAGCCGGGAGGATTTATCTAACGGTGCCGTACTTTCCTTGAGCTTACATATATCGTGAGACTCACAGTTCATCACATCAGCGAGTATCAGGTAGCACTACCCTTTCGATCAGGTTTCCCTCGTGGATGTGTTTTGGCTCAGGTACAGAAGATGGGACCCATTGATCTAGGTGAATCGAATGGCAATAGATGTAGATACTTATGTGGACATCGATCACGCAGTTCTTTGACTTCGTGTCGCCTCGCAGCATTAGTATGAGTCCCCTAGTGACTAGTGACTTTGCAGTAGTTACAACCTATAGATGAGTCTCAGTCGCAAGTGAAAGGAGTCATGAATTGATGACTCAATCATACTCCACCTAGTCAGAAGAAGACTAAAATTCAGCCGGTCAGTGCGATTAATATCCGAACGGCTCTGTTAGATTCAGATATTTAATGTTCCAGTCTTATTCATAACTGTGAGCGACGCGAGAATTGGACACGCACAACCTTCCAAATCCCCTAGCTACGATTATTCTGGCACATTCCGCGGGATGGGAGCGATCCTGCTGTCATGAAGCTGTGGTCGTTCATAGTTCTCGCAGTCTAACTTCACTACAAACTCAAAGGATTTTTCGCCATTCGCTACTAGATACAACGATCCATACTGATCGATTCTTCCTTCGATGAAACACTTTACACATTCGCCTCGTTCAACAGGCAACAAGCAGGACATAATGCCTAGTATGCGAAGCACGGTCATCGGTTTGACGAATGAGGGGGGATAGGGAGCGATGCTCACTTATGCAAAGATGACATTGGCCTGGAGGTTGTTGCCCTCAGTGACCGTGTAGTCGACTCCGATTTTGGTTCCAACAGTGCTCGTGACGCTGTACTCGGTCAGCTGTTTCTCCCTCATAAAGTCCCGTCCTCCATTGTTGTAGTACTGCTGGTTGATCACGAGAGCCGTCTCGTCGGGCTTAAGTCCAGTGACGACGTCGCACCAACGCTTGTAGTTGTGCACGCCAACTGCGACGGTGATGCGTTCGCCCTTGTCAGACATGAGGCGAACGACGCCAGACGTGCCACTACCACCCATGGTGAGGGTGATGGCACCGTTGTCCTGGGACCAGGTGCCACCGTTGGCATAGTTGTAGCAGGTCTGCTCAACGATATGGAAGAACCCGCGGGCGGGGTTGGACTGGAAGACACGGAGAGTAATGCTGTAGGACATGGTGATGCCTGGATATAGTATGCTTCAGTACAGCCGTGGTGTAAAAAGAGAAGAAGAAACAGACTTGTTTAGCTGGTGAGAGACTATTCGGGGTGGATGATGTTCGAGGACAGCTAGGGAGGCTTATATACCGTTGCGGCATTCGGAATGGGGTTGCCCGACCATACCACTCACCTGCCTTGCCCTGAGGCCATCGCTGGTGGAGCTCAGAATTTGGGGTAGTCTGACGTTCATCTCCGTTATTCTAGATTCCCTGCCAGAAGAAGACAACGAGTCAGTCAGATCTGAGTCCAGGTGGAGACGACGGAAGACACGTCGGGGCGTAAGATCTGCTCCCGCTTCCCACCGTTATACATGGCAAACCGAATACGAAAATTCAGTGGCTTGATCCTGTGACAACGGCGGCGGTCCGATGCTTGACAAACCGAATATGAAACATTCACGAGCGCCCGATCTGGGAGGGAGCATTCGATGTTGCTTGTGGGTACCAATACCCTACAAGATTGTCGTCCGGGCTCCGAAACCACAGAGACAATGTCTTTGTCCATCTAATGCTGGTTGATAAGGATCACGGTTCGCACGTGTTGAGCATTTTGTTTCTCTATAGAACGCCCACGAATTCCGGAGAACTACAGTTTTCTTCCTGCGGTAATAAATTGTAAGAACGCAGGTCAAATGATAGTCGTCCAAATTGTTAGCCAGAATATTTGGGGGATGTCCCGTCCTGACCGAACGAACGTGCCATAACACGGAGCATCACCTATTCGCATTAGCCGAGAAATCCAGATGAAATTCGAGTAGAATAGTCTGAGGCGAACCTGTGACACAGCTGAAAGCGTGGCCAGCAGGATGGTTACAGCGGTGTTTATTGACGCAAGTTCTAGCCATTATTGCTTCCGCTCATCGCCATCGATCCATCGCCAGCTTACGAGGGTTGCGCAAGAGTAAAGTAACTACCTGACATGGCCGCAGGTTTCACACAAGGGTGGCTGGTATCACGACGATCAAGTCAGGCCAAGGATAACATGTAAAGGCCTCGGCGGAGATGAGTGACCAAGGAATTAGAGGGGAAGAGAGGATCACCCTTTCTGAGAAGGAATGGCGGAGGAGGTTCAAGCACAAGCAATCGGCCGATGAATAAGCATTCATCCCAGACAAATCAATTTCGGCCTGTAGATGAGGCGATGGTCATGTGCTCCAGTCTATGAAGTAACGTTAGCAAGGCAGTCCAACCATTGAGGATCTGTAGGGGTACGAGGATCTGTCGGTGTTTAAATGGGACTTACCCTGGTATTTCAATAAACGATTTTTTTTTCTCTCGCTGCGCACGAATTGATTTTAGGGTATACTGCCGTTAGCAAAGCCCATGGGGCTGAAGTTTAACTGGGCTCAATGAAGGACGAGCCTGGACTATTAGCCTGTGGACTTACGGAAAGACGGAGAAGGTGAGGGAATAAAGCGCCTCTACGCTCATCTCGGGTGAGAGTACGTGACTGGATCTTCCGTCGCCCATTTATGCCATAGCAAAGCGATCACTTGGAATCTGATCGTAAAGGCATTCCACGTCGTGCGATCACGAGGTGGGTTTTACGAGGGCGGACATGTTTAGCGGAGTCTGTTGAAAATACCGTCCAGGGTTTTGCTGTCGGGGGTACCTGTACGCCGTCCAAGGGGTATTTCGGGAACGGCATCACTTTGAGCATCATGAGGTCGTCCACTGACCGGGTAGACACCAGTTCGTGGAGAAGGGTGCGTATAGTCTTGTTGCACACGGGGTATACGAAATATGAGATCATGCTATTCCAAATAGCTTAGCTCGGGGATGCAGTGGTGTGACCCACTCGTTCAAGGACCGGAGCACGAGTTCACGTTCGCAGAGGCGTGGATGTGGAATGACGACTTCGCCAATCAGGTCGTCCAAGCTGGAGAACGAGTGTCCACGAGTTGATCATCATACGTTAGAATGTCGAGATCAACCGCGACGCACGCTTGGCCCTCTGCCAAACACCGTCTCGATTGCCTTGACCAAGCGGTGCAATTTCCTTGGGAGATAGATTCGTTTAGATCTAGCCAAGCGCCGCGAACGGCGATGAACACGGATGCGCAAGAAAGGGACGTCGGAACAGAGACACGCCATGCAAGTACAATTGGCAAACCGAGTTTGGTCAGCGACGTACATCGGTGGGATCTCGGACATGAAACCGATATCGACGACCGGCACCTGTGCATCCTCGGGAAGACCGTTGAGCAAGGATGTTGGAATCTTGAGGAGACGCAACGCGGTCTCGATGATGGCGAATATGTCACCGAGATTCGAACCCAGCGCAAGGGCGGCAGAGTGCCACGACGAGGATGTGGGTAGAGGCGGTAGAGGCACCAGACGCCCACGCAGCGAAAAAAAAAACGTCGGGAAAATCGCTTGTCGCCAGGTTATTTGGAGTTAGGCAGAGGCCGCGAGGGGCAAGGTGTTTGGTTTCGAGAATGTGGCACGCGACGGCCGACGCACACCCGACTCCTTCTCCGACGGCGCCAAACACAACACGCTCCTCGCCGCGATCGCCTATACAGCGACTCTGTCGCCTCTGGCGCCGATATCATCCATATCGACGGCTACACCACCCGTCCTGGTGTTGATTTCGTTTCGACTGAGGAAGAAATCCGGGACGTGGTTCCCATCATCCGACAAGCCATCCGTGCACACACCGACGACGCGGTCAGACACGCCCTCCTCTCCGTCGACACCTTCCGCTGGGACGTCGCCGAACGAGCTGTCCGCGTGCGTGCCAACTCATCAACGACGTGCACGCGTTGGGCATGGCGGTGGTGGTGATGCATTCCTGGGGGGACGCATGTGCGAACAGGGGCTACGCTGCCTACGGGCCAGGTTGGCTCGTCTCTGCCATCCAAACAGAGCTCGGTACGAGGCCCAAGCGGGGTCTGTCGATGGCTCGTCCTCGTCGACCCCGTACTTGCGTTCAGCAAGCACGTGGATGGTCAATTGACCCTAATGCAGGATTTGGGAAGTGTGACGGCGACGGCGGACGAACCTGAGACTGTGTTGGTGCCAGGTGGGGTACCTGTTGTTTGTTTGGGGCGGTAAGGGAACGTACAAGGGGCAGAATATGGCGGAAGTGGGAGATCTCGTCGCCATCGCTTCTGTGATATGGAGTCGATAAGAGTCATATTCTTTTTTTTCGCAGGCCTGGTACAAGATTTCAGATAGTCCCATGAGTCACATCAAGACGTCGACTTCTGCGGTATGGAGTCGGTCGTCGTCACATTCTCTACCGTCCACTTATTGTAAATTTTTATATTTAGACAACTATCGCCGTCCCCTTCCCACAGAAACGGTTCAGATACTTTCTTCATTCAAATCGGTCTAGTTTCCCCAAAGTGTCGAAGATCGGTTGTTGCTACATATCACAATGAGATCGAGTTTTGAATCATGTTTGGGCATGTCAGAGCGTATATCTTGGCGATGCGGAGAAGAACAGTGAGTATGCAATGTATAGAAAACAACACCGATTCGCGAAGCCTCCAGACTTTACCCACTCCCAGGCTATTCCGTCATAGATAGCAACATGGATATAGCCATATAACAAGACCAGTTTGGCTTTGGGGGTTCCTGAAGAGCTAGGCCTGAAGAGGGTATCATAGTTTGATGAATACCGCGGAATTCAACAAGGGGTGCGAGAATTAGAGAAAGGAAGGAACACACACATTCTCCACTTGCCTCTAGGGGGCGTCGTGAGATTTCGATGTCCTGGAAATGAGGAATCTTGAGGATTGTACACTCATCGTCAACCGAGTCCTGCGGCCGAGATGTGACGAGCAATCGCAAGTCCCAGGGTAAGAATACCCTTGGCGACGAGGAAAGGTTTTGCCAATATTGATACCTTGCCTGGTCGTCGTAACAAGCTCTACTGGGAGGAGTAGGCGCCGAGGATACAAGGCATTGCGTTAACGGACCCGCATCAAAAAGGAAGCATCTTCGAGGCAACGTTGCGTACCACTTCTCGTTCTTTCACTCTTCGAAAACGACGACTGCATCATTGGTGAGGATGTCGCCGACAAAGACCGGTGCGTAGCAGTTCTCAGGAGTAACTGTAACAATGCTGACAATTCAGCAAGACCATACAATAGTGATTGACACCGATATCACCTTCTACGCAAAGGCAGTCGCTTTCCACCCTGACGAAATGCATCTTATGGGCGGGGGTTCGAATGGGATTTGACGATGGTGACTTGCAGACTGCCAAGAGGTCGGAAAACAAATGAGAATGACTACGGTGTGCGCCATTTCTGTGTCGAGAGATCACAAGTGGGTAGTGTGTGGCGCCTCGCGGGGAGCAAGCATATGGGACGGAGAGATCCAAGAAAAGGTCATCGAGGTGGAGCGTTATTACTCGGTGGTTTCAGTGGACATCTCTCCGGATTCAACCAGGTTTGCCACTGTGACTGGTGGTTACAACAGCAATAAAGCGAATATTTGGAACATCGAGACCATAATTGCCATTCGTTATCTCGGAAACATACTTCCGGACTCGTATGGTCCTTTCCATGTAGGTATTTTTGATTTCACGACACTGGCATGTTGTTTCCATATTGTCTTTCCCCTGTTGACACACTGCATTAGGCATTCACGCATGAGGAACAACAAGATGAGCAGCCTTCGACTGCCAGCGGCCACGACAACGAACCACCTGACGCTAATCCGGTAGGCTAGTTGCCATTTCGTCACCAAAAGAGTCGCACTGACTTCT
>JBBPQU010000257.1:0-27950 GCA_038092655.1 Boletus sensibilis | reverse complement strand
TTGACCTAGGTCCCGAGCGCTCGGATCACATCACACTACAACAATTGGAGAAGCCCCTAGATGATGACCCAGACATGTTGGAAGCCCTAAGAAGCTCGGGGAATTTGCGCGCTGCTCTCGCCTTCGCCCTTGGGGCACACTTGGATGCGCTGTTCCACGGCACAGGAAGCCTGCCCCCTGTCATCATCCTCGATTACGTGTATGGTATTGCCGCTTACAGGTGCTGGAGGAGCAGGCAGGACAGTGATAAAGTTCACGCTGTGATGGAGAATTACCGCAGCGCAAATTACGAGCATATTCCCCCCTTCCCGCGACAAATTGACGACGATGAGGACTCTTCCAATCAATCAGATAACCCTCCTTCAGACAACCCTGCTGACCCTCTCTGGAAACCTTACAAGTCCAAAAGGAGGGAGGATGGCATGGTGGCAGCAATGGACGAGCTAAATTCGGTTTTAATGAAATTGCAGGGAATTACACCACAAGAGGCTGCTATTAGAAGGGAGAAGCGAATGAAGGAGGAGGAGCTAAAGGCCCAAAAAGCTAGCGTAAGCAAAGTGAGGCAGTGGATCAACACTACGTCGTTGGTGACTCGCGAACAGAAGTCATCGTGATGGCCCCCTATGGTTTCCTTCTTTCGTTTTTCCCTTTTGCAATCCTTAACACTGTCGGACAATTGTTGCACCTTTACACTCTGCATGTGTCGATACAAATGTTGTTCCAAGTAAAGGTAACGTGCAAGCGAATATGTACATTTCTCACAGAGGTCGTCCTTAAAAGCTTAACCAACTCGCGCTGCAAATGACCAAATCAAACTAACTCGCGAGTCGCCAGTGGTGTCTCAGATGCCGTCGCTCATGTCAATGCTGCGTTATTGACGTTGACCTACAAAGGATCCCATTGTTTCCCTTCGTCGTCGAGTATTCACGGACGAGCACAACAATCTGATGTTTTAGAAACTCAAGCCCGGAATACACGATGCAGTTACAGACAGCAAGTATAAGTAAAGCAAAGTAAAGCAATACAGCGAACGAGGATATAAAACTAGGCACCGAGATGTATGTAAAGAATGCGTTGATCAAATGGAATATCCACCACTGTTTGCATTGTCTCGTGTAGTGCGAACGCTGCGCGGGTATGATCCAGACCACCAGACTCGTCTTTCATGTTGTCGTAAAACATCGAAGTGATCTTGTTCGTCTCATCATCGTCCACCGCCCACATCGTCCCAATGACAGAACGAAACCCAGCGAACTGCATCGCCGACGCGAGATGAATAACCTCGTCCGGGCTCTCTTCGTCTCCAACGGTCGTATGACAGGCAGAGAGATACGCAAACTGGGGGTTCTCTAGTTCACAGCGGATGATGCGCTCAATTGTGAAGTGTCCGTCGCGGAGAGCGAAGGCGGACTCGAACGGGTGTTTCCGATTGGGGAGACCGTGACACGCAAAATGAACCCACTGGTTCTTCCTAAGCTCTTCAGAGACCCGGGAGATGCTGGATTCGGGACCCTCGATGCGGGTGAACATCGCGAGACCATCGATACGCTGACCAATGTTGGCCAGTTCGGTGCCGACCGAAGGAAGCACACTCTCGCCGGTGGCTGTCGCTTGGCCGATGGCAACGAAGTGCTTCCCTTCAGTCAGTGCAGGATTCGATGGACCAGGCCGTCTAGCACGAATGAGGGCACTGAGGGTGGGGGTGTAAGAGGAGATGTAGAGGTCGGCGAGATTCTGTTGTCCCTTCCTAAATGGACCGGCAGCGTGCAAGGGCAGAAGAGAGAACTCGGCGGTGGGGCACCACCAGATGCGGGATTGACGAGGGTGTGTCGTCAGGAGGAAGTCGACGATGTGGGAAACAACATCATCCCAGAGCCCTCGCAAGAATATGAAAAGATCTCTCGTCACGTTCATCGACTTTGCGCTCACAGTCAAGGTACCGAGCTTTGAGGACAGTTCGCGAACACGTTCCTTTGTGATTGACAATGGGATGTGAACGGGATCCTGGTCGACTAAGACAACGAGAGCATCACAGCCATACTTGCTTGCATTCACAATGATGACAGGGCCATCACGAGCTGCCTGATGGAGATTGGAGAAGAGCGAGGGGAGAAGGAAACGTGAGAGATTGGGCAACTCGCGGATACGGGTGACGACTTTTTCCAATTGAACGTTGAGAATGCACACCCGATCATGCTGATCAGTACCAGGTGAATCGAGGGCATTGCGAATGAGCAAGGTCAGCCGCGTGAACTCGGTTGCCAACTTGTTTCCTGCCGGGCCAGATGCAATGACATCATCAAGCGGGGAACGGAGGCGAGTGAGCTGGCTCCAAAAGACAGCCCGACCTTGTTCAAGAAGCTCAACCGCATTGGTCGGAGAGTGGTTACGAAGATAAGCTGAGAACGCGTCCACTGCCAACGACGATGTGAGGCTCTTGAGGACGGTGAGATGTTGAGGTAAAGATGGGAGAGTGGCGAGATGATGAATAAGTAATTGAAGAGACGTGTGGTATGCCAGAAGTATTGTGGCATGCTGAAAATGTTCAGCTGCACGAATCCATGCTCTAGCAGCAGACAGATCAGTGGAAGAGACCATGGGGGGCACGTGTGCCAGCGTAGCGTAGAGACTGAATAGTTCCTCTTTGTCCTTTAACTGACTTGACTGTGTGAATCGGGTACGGAGATAGGATGCAAGGTTTTTCAATGATGTTGAGCGATACGGGTGACCAGGTGGGCGAAGTGCCAGTGCGTCTCGGACGAGGATAATGGCCTCGTTGAGATCCTCCATTGCTCCGAGCTGCTTGTAGCGAGTGGAGAGATCAACTGCAAGGCTGTTCAAAGACGTTGAACGATGTGGGTGCCCCGGTGGACAAAGCACCAGTGCGTCTCGGCCGAGAACAATGGCCTCATTGAGATCCTCCATTGCTCCGAGCTGCTTGTAGCGAGTGCAAAGATGGACTGTGAGGTTGTTCAAAGGCATTGAACGTTCTGGGTTTCCCGGTGGACAAAGCACCAGTGCATCTCGGTCGAGGACAATGGCCTCGTTGAGATCCTCTATTGCTCCTCTCTGCTTGTAGCGAGTGTAGAGATCAACTGCGAGGCTGTTCAAAGACATTGAGCGATCTGGGTGCCCCGGTGGACAAAGCGCCAGTGCGTCCCGGTCGAGGACAATGGCCTCGTTGAGATCCTCTATTGCTCCGAGCTGGTCGTAGCGAGTGCCGAGATCACCTGCGAGGCTGTTCAGAGACATTGAGCGATCTAGGTGCCCCGGTGGACGAAGCGCCAGTGCGTCTCGGTCGAGGACAATGGCCTCGTTGAGATCATCCATTGCTCCGAGCTGATTGTAGCGAGTGGAGAGATGGCCTGCGAGGTTGTTCAAAGACTTTGCACGATCTCGGTGCCCCAGTGGAGAAAGCGCCAGTGCGTCTCGCCCAAGGACAATGGCCTCGTTGAGATCCTCCATTGCTCCGAGCTGGTCGTAGCGAGTGGAGAGGTGAACTGCGAGGGTGTTCAAATACATTGGACGTTCTGGGTGCCCCGGTGGACAAAGCACCAGTGCATCTCGCCCAAGGACAATGGCCTCTTTGAGATCCTCCGTTGCTCCGAGCTGCTTGTAGCGACTGCAGAGATCAACTGCGAGGCTATTCAAAGGTGCTGAACGATTTGGGTGCCCCGGTGGACAAAGCGCCAGTGCGTCTCGGTCGAGGACAATGGCTTCGTTGAGATCCTCTATTGCTCCGAGCTGGTCGTAGCGAGTGCCGAGATCACCTGCGAGGCTGTTCAAAGACATTGAGCGATCTGGGTGCCCCGGTGGACGAAGCACCAGTGCATCTCGGTCGAGGACAATGGCCTCGTTGAGATCCTCCATTGCTCCTCTCTGCTTGTAGCGAGTGTAGAGATCAGCTGCAAGGCTGTTCAAAGACGCTGAACGATTTGGGTGCCCCGGTGGACAAAGTACCAGCGCGTTTCGGTCGAGGACAATGGCCTCGTTGAGATCCTCTATTGCTCCGAGTTGGTCACAGCGAGTGGAGAGATGAACTACGAGGTTGTTCAAAGATGTTGAATGATGTGGGTGCCCCGGTGGACAAAGCGCCAATGCGTCTCGGTCAAGGACAATGGCCTCGTTGAGATCCTCCATTGCTCCGAGCTGGTCGTAGCGGGTGCAGAGATCAACTGCAAGGTTGCTCAAAGATGTTGGACGATGTGGGTGCCCCGGTGGACGAAGCGCCAGTGCGTCTCGGTCAAGAACAATGGCCTCGTTGAGATCCTCTATTGCTCCGAGCTGATCGTAGCGAGTGGAGAGATGACCTGCGAGGCTGTTCAAAGACGTTGAACGATCTGGGTGCGCTGGTGGACAAAGCGCCAGTGCGCCTCGCTCAAGGACAATGCCTTCGTTGAGATCATCCATTCCTCCGAGCTGCTTGTAGCGAGTGGAGAGATGAACTGCGAGGTTGTTCAAAGACGTTGCACGATCTGGGTGCCCCGGTGGACAATGCGCCAGTGCGTCTCGCTCAAGGACAATGGCCTCGTTGAGATCCTCCATTTCTCCGAGTTGCTTGTAGCGAATGGAGAGATCAACTGCGAGGTTGTTCAAAGACGTTGCACGATCTGGGTGCCCTGATGGACGAAGCGCCAGTGCTTCCCGGTCGACGACAATAGCCTCCTCGACGTCCATCATCGCCCTGAGTTGGTTGAAACGATCACGGAGATGAATTCCAAGCAAAGTCAAGGACACAGATCGCTTGGGGTGGCCAGGTGGGTAAAGTTCCAGTGCTTCGCGATCGAGGACGATCGCCTCGTCGATGTAATTAGTCCCACCCTCTTGCTGAAAATTGGCGACAAGGGATTCCACCCGTGAATGCAACTGTTCAACTGGTAGACACATCATTTCACTGCTCTCCGCGCCGACAGAAAGAGACAAGTACCTTTTGAATCCATGCTGGCTGACCGAACTTGATTCGATACGGTGCTTGGGAAACTTACGCTGGGATATTGTGTGAGCGGGCCTGCACAGGTTGTACTCTACCGAACTAACCGCAGAAGACTCATTGTTAGGTGAACATGAAACCTACCAAGCTCATTTCCTCGCTGAGAGAAAAGGTGAATGTACAACCTCATCCTCGACCCATTCCTGACAGTACCGTTTATCATCCGGTCGTTTGTCAAAGTGGGCACGTTCTCCGTCTCTCATTATTCGCAGAAGGGACGCTCCCGACGAACGACGAGCACCAACTCTTTACTACCTCGTACGTCGTGCGCTCGTTTGACCCATGGCCCGCAGGAAAGACGCCACGCTACTGACCACCCTTCGCAACGCCGTTGCTCAATATCGACACCTCCACCTCCCGCGTCCCCGACACCGAATCCACCTCGCGCGAATGTAAACCAACCCACCTCCCCCGCTCATCAAACTCTCTAGCCCATCCATGGATGCCCCCGACTCCCCCACCTCGCTCACAAGCCCCAGCTACCACATCTCCCCCACCGCCGCGGCTCCGTCCTCTCCATCGCTCCCTCCATCATGTCCAACGCACCCTCGACCGTCTCGGGCTCCTCCGCCTCGGACGCAGCCGCCGACACCATCCAGCGACGCGCCAAGCTCGAGCGCCTCCGTCGCAAACTCGGAGACGAGGTCCCCGCCACCGCCCTCTTCCCCACCACACCCTACACCGCCGTCCCGTCCCTCGCACCCCAAGACGTCTATTCCCACCACGCCCCGCGCACGCACACGCTCCATCGCGTTCTCGATCAGCTCCGACGAGAGCGTGCATACCGTCTCGTTTACCGCTGCCCGCGTGCACGCACCCCGGTCACACAAGATGAAACACACGTCTATCAGACCGGGCCATTACCGCCCGTCCCGCCCCTTCCCTCGCACATCGTCTCCGCCTCGTCGTCATCACGCCACGATGACGACGACGCAGGCCTCATCCGCCCTCGCCAAAAGATGGCCGCCGGGTCCAAGATCGGCGGGTCAGATCTCAGACTTCAAGGCTGCGCGGAGGGCGAAATGGGCGGGGAGAGCCCAGAACGGGTTGGCAGAGCCAGGGGAACTGGTCGAGATGGTTAGGTTCCTGTTTTAGAACCCTCGTCTGACCCTTACTTTTTCGGTTTCTTGGCTTTCTCGGGTTTAGCATACGAGGGCTGGTCCCTCCCTGTGACGATGTGTTGGCCATGTATGAGCACCATGTCTTGTTGATGACCACCCACTGAACGACCTCGGACGGGAGTTATGTCGCACCACACATGACGAAAAACCACATGATATGCGGATAGATACGAAAAAAAACCCGGTGATATAGTCGGACATTCACACGTCCAACATTGCTTTCGCTATGGCTCTCCTTGCTGTTGTCGCATCCTATCCACTGTATGTAACTGTATTATCTATGACTTTCGTGAAAAACGACGAACAAAAAATCACTACCCTCGACGTCAGCACTAAACTCCAGCGCGTCCGTCGCGCGCCCGTTCGTCTGCCGATTCGTCCGCCCGTATCTCGTTGTCTTCCTGGGCACCCATCCCAGTGCTGTACTGACTCTGTTGCTCGTGTGCAGCACTGTGGTGGATATCGACCGTATCTGCATCCGCATCCACAGACGGGTTACGTGGTATTCGCCATCGACTCCCTGTGCGTGATAACGACGTGGCGTTGGACGCCGCACCCGATCTTTCGAATAGGCGTCGTGCCTGCCTCGTTGTAGATCGTCGCAGTCGCATCAACACTCGCCTCCCCACCACTCTCCGAGGACGACGTGTCTTGCTCGTGATGCTTACCATCCCCTCCTTCCTCTCCCAAAGACCGACTGTCACGATCGTAAGCCTAAGATATACACTATCTCGGTGTTCCTGAACACACTGGCAGGACGTGCATGACTCAGGGTGCGGCACGGCAAAACGGTCCAGTAACACCTCGGGCATGTGCATGAATACGCGTCTTTGTATTTCGCCGTCGTCATGATCATCGTCGAGTCGGTGTTTCCATACACGCTCTCTGGCATTGCCTTTTTGGCGTCGTGGCGACGTCGATAGCATTCTTCGATGTCTATGTCCTGATGATGGTATGTGGTCTCGCCACATTTCCAGCTGATGGTGCTGGCTAAGCTGAGCGCATCATATCATATCATAGTGTATATCACCGCAGATGCTGATCCTCCGTTTCATTGTGGGGAGAGCATGGGACAAGGATACGGTCAACCCACCGGGCTTGACAATCAAGTTCAAACATAGGGCCACGTCGGGGTCACGATGGTTGGACAGCAGCGGGGCGAGAGTGCATCTGCTGACATTGTTGAACGTGTATCTTCATGACGGACACGGCAAGGTGTGAAGCTAACTCGATGTGAGAGGTGTAAAAGACGACCAATATATATATACTGACCACCGTGGTCGAGGTTGGATCATTCACTGGCCAGTCTGGGGCCAGTTTTAGTTCTCCAGATGGCAATCCATTGGCTGCCATCCACGAAGTGTTGCCGCACGCTGAATCCTGATCGCTCCAAAACCGTTTGTTTGCTTGTTGTGTACACATCCTGTTGCTCCTCTCGGCTCCTCTTTCCGATGCGTGACGAGGGGATCTGCTATTATTATGCCATATCTAGCACACGCAGGAAATAGACATTGGTATCGTATCATACATGGATGTAAAGAGTGGCTGACCCTCTCAGTATCAGAGGCAAGTGGTCTGGGAGGGAGAGAGAAGTGACAGGATGAACAAACGTGAGGGCAGTTTGAATGCCAATAAGGAATCTTGACGCTGCATGATCCAACAGCATTGGCGCGTTCAAGAACAAGGGTGAGGGTATGTGTTCGCAGTTCGTCGCTCGCCGTACGGTGTGAGCATGATCTCATATCGACTGATCCTCCTCCTTCTCGTTCTTCACCACCCAATCCGCATCGAGCGTATTATTCAGCGGGAGCCCTCTCATGAACAACGACGCCACGAGTCCTGCACAATTAATGGCAGCCGAGACTCGCCACAACACCGCGAGACTGTCTGCAAAGGCGACTTGGACTTCGAACCGAGTCTGCGGAGGAAGCGTGGAGAGTTGCGGGATGAGCGCGTACATGATGGCAGTCCCTTCTGGGACAGATTGAATAAATGATGCAGGAAGCTTCTTTGCAAGCTCGTTTTGGAGGACTGTGCTCCCAATGGTGATACCCCACACCTACAGTGGATGAGGCCGCACATAAGGACATAGTTACGAATGAGAGAGGAATCGAGATACTCACAGTGGCAAACGAACGGAGGAACCACATAAAGGCGAGTGCAGGTGCATTCTGCGTGACCGGCAAGGGTGCTTGAATGGGATACATGGGCGTCGCGCTCACCATACTGCCACAGGTTAAATCTGGAGCATCAGACAGAGATAACCCTCAATCAACAAACGACGTACCCTGTGCCCCATCCGAGCAGCGCCAAGTACCCCATGGATTTTTCAAGAGAATCTGTTGCGCCGATCGTGCTCAACAAACCAAGAGGGATGATGGCAAGGATCCAGCCTATCCACATCTGCGGCCGATATCGCCTGGTGACTTTAACTAACAATCCGGTGACGATGGCTGCAGGCGCGAAGGATGCGAACGCGAGCGCGTAAATGCCGGATGCGACGGGGGATGCGCCCTTGCAAGCCTGATAGTAAACTGGGTAGTAATCTGCAAAATGGTGGTGCTGAGTGGAGGTAACAGCTCCTGTCGAATAAACTCACAGACGACTGTTAAAGTGGTGACGGTGCAACAGAATGTCTGTATATAACTGATGTGCGTGGGTGGCTGAAACAGCGGACAATTACCGACGATGTTGCTTACCCACTGATGCTGGTCAAGTTTGTCATTATAGAGAATGGCACCTAGTGCGAGTAGGGCGAGATGTAATTCGGATCAAGGTACATAGAGAAGCACGTACGAGTGGGCGCTTTGCAAGGGTGGCCTCGTACGCGATGAAGACCCCGAGGCCAAAGAAGCCGAGGACTAACGGAACGAGTACCGTGACTGAACCCCATGGCGCGGTGATACCGCCCCATGTCAACCCTATCGTATATGCGATGGTGCTCGAGATAACAAGAAAGTTGCCTCTGTCAGCAAAACAGCGGTAAGTGGGATTGTATTCGCGGCGAGCATTGCATTCAATCCTACATCCAGTCCATTCGCATCAACTTGTCTCGGTAACCGCCCGGGGAGATGGGTAGATCCAAAAGGAAGATAACTGACACACACGCAACAAGACAGATGGGAAGATTGAGGTCTTTCACATTGTCTGAGTATCTTCGATATTCCGAGCAAGGCTACGACACTTACAGAAAATCCAACGCCATTGTCCCTGCGCCGCGAGGCTTCCCCCGACGACAGGACCGATCGACGTAGCAAGACACCAGATGCTAAGTAAAGAGTCTAAGTTCGGCTCCTTAGATCCCCTGATCGAGCAGGTCTCACAGTCCATATAAACCTGCATAGACACCACGTTCTTGCAGGGTGACAAGATCGGCTAGGACGATCCCCGTGAGAGATTGAATGCCTCCTCCACCCAAACCTTGTATGGTCCTGCCCGCAATGAGCATATTCATACTATTCGCGCCACCGCAAATGCCACTCCCGAGTGTAAAGAGACCTATGGTTATCAGAATGGCAGGCCGCCGACCGAACGTCTGAGCTAGGCCACCGCTCATTGGGAGGAACGCAGTCGAAGACAGAGCGTAAGCAGAGCCGACCCAGGTGAACTGAGATGCGTGTAGAGCATTGGCGATGGTAGGAAGTGCAGTAGAGACAGAGGACACCTCGAGGGCAGATAGAAAAAGGCAGATACACATCGAGGCGAAAATAAGCCAAAATTTGAGGTCTTTCTTGGACGGTGCTGTGTTTAGTTGGACAGTATCACCATTCTCCGACACTCGGGTCATGACAAGATCGCCTGGAGTTGGGGAGGGCATGACTGACCTTCCACTGGTCTCGCGGGG
The DNA here is from genome assembly GCA_038092655.1 of Boletus sensibilis. NCBI lineage: Eukaryota > Fungi > Basidiomycota > Agaricomycetes > Boletales > Boletaceae > Boletus > Boletus sensibilis. The sequence goes on along the minus strand of JBBPQU010000257.1, from coordinate 17,995 downwards.
TATGGTAGAGCAGCGGGCACTGTAAACTAAAAAAAATTGCCCAGGTTTTAACAGCGGGAGCTGCCGCCTCCGTGCTGGCAACTCTCCGTTCTGTTCATTACTTAAACCTTCAGATACGGATGCTGACGAAACCGGCAGGGTGGAAATGATGACGTGAAAATGATTGATGCCAATCGGCAGTTTGGAAAACCTGCTGGGCCACTGAGTGGGGTGTTGTTTTCATCTTTTGTTATTGGGGTTATTGGGGTTAAACTTGCCCGTTTTGGAACACACAGCCAATCAGAGCTTTCGCTTCAGCGGGATAAGAGTGGTCTCTTGTCAACGTAAGAGAGTGTCTGTGTAGATCAGTGACAGATGTGGTTTCATGTCATTCTTCCTCAGGGTCGTGACAGTCCACAGAGTAAGATAGGTCCTCGTAGGTGTCTGCATAGGGTCAGAATACCGCCGTTTGGGAGATGTAGTACAACGTACATTGGTTGTGTTGCTTTTTGGCAGTTCATTGTGGGTTGGGTCGAAGCTAGGGTCTTACAGTAGAGATAGCGTTTACCAAACTTCCTTTCATTCTTGGATATAACGAATTTTGGAGAAGCGGTGTCTGGGGTCTCGAGAGGTGATGAGTCCGTCGCTTCAAGGGTTCCGACTTTTTGCTTTCACCACGTTCGGACCACTAACAAGGTACTACAAACCCCTTGCCCGCTCGCTTTTTGGATTAGACATGTCCGATTGCCCCGTAGCCTACTGTAAGTTCGAAGCTCAGGGCTTGGAGTAGTTGACCTATGACTATTAAATTACCGTAATTGCACTCCCATATCTCGTGACTGGTAAATTGCAAGTGTAGATTACACAATGCGGTTTAAATTAGCAGGTTTGAAATACTGAAGACTGCCGCCAGTGGCCTAACGTCGGACAACTGAACGGAATCCAAGCCGCTCTAGAGTAATCTACTACTTAGAGCACTTTGGAGTGCTCCAGATTCCGTTTTGTCCAATGTTTACTACAGTTTAGACCAGTCTCAAATACTTGGTAATCGCGTTATGTTAGACACGGGACTGCAGTCTGCCGCGCAGTGCGCAGTACCGTAAACTGGGCCAACGGTTAAAACCCGGTACTGTACTGGAACAACAATGAAACGATCTCAAAAATTCCTTCTCGTTCGAACGCAGTGTAGCGACTGATCGATCACGATGGTCAACTTTACGATTCTCGCTGGCGGTTATACTGCCTATGTCGCATCCTATCTGTTCAATACCGATGACAACGCCTTGACCTACCTCAACCAGTACACGACGGGCGGCAACCCGTCGTGGATCATTTCTCACCCAACGAACAAGAGCATCTTGTAGTATGTGTCTCTTCTGTCTCTCACTCGTGATTCGATCCGAGTACTTCCGTCTATAAGTGCGACCAACGAGAACTACCCAGCTGGAGCCATACAATCTTTCACCGTTGGACCCGATGGCGCCATCACTCTGGTGGATACAATCAGCTCTGGTGGAAGCCTTCCCGCGTACTGCGCTGGTTTGTCCACAGGACAGGTTGCAGTCGCCAACGTACGTGTCTTCGCCACCTCGCATAACCACACCATTGACCACTGCATAGTATGGCTCTGGTACAGCACGTGTCGTCCCCACTGAGGGTGACTACTTGCATTTCTCCAATGACTCGGACATCTGGACGTTCCCCGTCCCCACCACCGGTACCCAGGGTGTCTCAAGAGCTCACATGACCTACGAATATGGTAGTGAACTCTTCATTCCCGATAAGGTCAGCCAGCTTTCGAATCCAGGTGTATCGATTCGTTATCTCAACCACCTAAAGGGTGACGACAAGATCTGGCGACTCGGCGAGGTTGATGGGAACCCCGGTGATTATGTGGTCCATGGTTACATCCAACAACCCATTGGTAGCGGACCTCGCCACATCCGTATCAGAGGTACGCCATACTCACAATCTGTGTCGTCGGTGCTTCTTGTTGATCGTGCTCTAGACAATATGTTGTACACCCTTCACGAATTGGCAAGTACCTTGACCCTCCAGAAAGTCCCCTCCTACCCCAACGGCACCTCTCAGATCCTCTCAAACATTTCGATCATCCCCCCTGACCCACCCGCAGGCTCAGTATTCGCTGCTGCTGAAATTCTAATTCCCGAAGCTACTGCAGAGTATCCTATCCCGTATATCTACACGTCGAATCGCAATATTGCCACACAAGACCCTCGTGGAGACACCATCGCCATCTTCGAGAATGTCGACAACCAACTCGTTTTGCGCAACCAGGTATATACTGGTCTTGATCAGATCCGTGGAATGATGTCCGGTGAGCAGGCAGGGTTTGGTGGTGAGGCATATATCATAGCTGCTGGGGCTGCTGGCACCACTGGCGTGAAGATGTTCAAGAGAACAGAATGTGGTGCTAACCTAGAGGAGGTTGCGGCAAACACCGTCATCCCCACTAGAGCGTCCTTTGTTTGGTTGAACCAATACGAAGTCTTAAGTTAGACTGTCGGTAACAGTCCAATTGATCCACGAACTCATTCTACACAACGAAAATGGTCCGATACGTCAGTATTTATCTGTAAATCGGTTGAAGAGTTCTATCTGCTCGTCCTTGCTCAGTCCCATGCGTCCTCTCCAATGCGATGGACAAATAGGCATCTCCTCTGCATGCATGGGCCTTATTGGTCGTGCCAATATAGCATCTATTATCTCTGGCACGTTCCCGGGCTCCACTTTGCCGAGCCTAGCCAGTGAGATTAACGAAATAATCACCGGGAAAATATATTTAGACCGCAGACACACCATTCACCATGAGGATACACCAAAATATTTCCGGCGTATCTATGTCACACAAAAGCAAAGCCCGGTGTCGTCAATATGAACACGCCAGCCCCGTGCCCAAATTCGCTGTCACTTAGCCAACGACATGTACTCACTTGTGCCCACCCACGTGCGCAACTTCTGCGAGCTTGATACGTGTGCTTGGATCGGATGCGTGGCGCTGTTGACGTCTGCCCAGTTCGGCGCGGATGGCGCGCGCGACTGCCCCACCCGTGTCGCCGCATCGACAGTCCTGCGCGCCGTGCGTGCACACGTAGAGATGGATCTCGTCCGAGGGTAATGTCGATGGCGCGTTGCACGTGCGAGGCTCGACGTGCGCTCGTAGCGCCTTCCCGACGTCCTCCACGTTCGCAAGCGACACCGCCTCGATCTCCAGCTTGCCTCGCGCGCTCGAAAAAGCCGTCAGATGGTACGTCTGTGCGTCCTCCCCTGCCGGAGGATGCGGGTGTACAGGCTGCGACGCGGACCAGGCAAAGTTGATGGCGCCGCCCCAGGGTGCGGTGGCGAGCAGCAGCTTGCGCTGGACGGGGGTGGTGTATTTGGCGGGGTACGCGCTTGGGGGGTGGAGGGTGTGGAGGAAGACATAGCAGCGGTGTGCGGGGGCGGTTCCTGCGAGTTGCTCGGGGGTGGGGTCGGTGGGTGGTGGAGGGGCGTCGGTGCTAGTCGAGAGCGCTCGTCGGTCCATTGACAGTATGCAACATCTCAGACTGCTGATGCTTGCACGAACGCGTCCTGCGTGTAGGATTGGGGTGAGTCTGAGGGCGTGCAGGAGGAGCGCCATGACGGGTAGAAAACTGAACGATACGGATGCGGCAACGACCTGGCAGCGGAAATCGACGCGTCAGGCCTTCAGGTTCCAATTGGTGCCGCCGGTCAACCGGTCACTACTACCACGTCCAGCAAAGTTCAACTTAGTAAGCTCTCAGATCCAGATGCCAATTGCGAGTGCCAAGTCTGGTGACCAGACCGTACTATAAGAAAGCTGTCGATAGGCTTGCCTATTAGTGAAATGCAGCTGGAGCCCGGATTCCAAGCCTCGTGGGGCGACACTAGTTGGCAGACCAAGATGAGTAGCTAGGACCTAGGTAGACAGTCGTGCCTACCTATAGCTCGTCAAGATGATAACGAGCCTGGTGAGTCCAAGTTGCGCCACTCCGAAACTGATATCTCTTCTTGCAACTCTCGTCGAAATCTTGCACTTCCTCTTGTTGTGTTGTATTCAGTCAACTGTCCCCAAGATTTGGACTCGTGTCTCGCTTTTGCAGACGCCACATCGGTTCAAAGGATTTGGATCCTAGGTTGATTCCACTAGAGAACGATATATAGAAGGGCCAGCAATGTACCCTTTGAGCACGGTGACAATCGTTCGCTCTTGCACACTCTCGACCAAGGCTCCTGTGAAGATGAATGTCCTTTTCACCTCTCGTTCTTCCCGTTGTCCTCTTCACATCCACTTTCGGTGCACCAACAGGGATGGGTGAGGGGTTTTGCTACTCAATGCTTCCGCTCACCATGAACCCTCCTCCCATATTTCACGTAGCAAGTTCGTCCAAGCGTCTCGAACGCTGTCATCAGTCTCAGAGAGGTAAAAGCGACTGTGTATGAACATCATCTCAGCAAACGACTTTCGGATTCCAGTTTCTTGCTCTTGAACATCTCAAATACCGTCATCACGTTGAAGCGCGGGACGAGGAGCTCTCCAAGCGCTCCGAGGAATACAACCTGATTGTCACTTCACTCTCTTCCTGGAGTGGCCTCTGGTCGTTCGATGGATGCCTATGCAGGCCGTCACGTCGTGGTTTCCATGTGTATGAACCTCTTACCCTTATCGTTGATTTTGGATGTTACTTTTGCGTACTCGCGCCTCCGTAACGGACGCCATGGTTCAGGTCTCCAACAGATGAGCGTGAGTCAGGACCAGATACCCCAATTCCATGCATGTCACGGATCTCGACACCAATTACAAGTACCAGCTCGTTCCTGACAGCACCACTGGCGGTTCCATCAGTGTCACTGCTGATGATATTGGTGAGGCACTCGCACGAGAACTGTGATCCAATTCGCTGATAACCTTTGGATAGTTCTCAATTTGGATTTCCAGCCCACATGACCGGGGCCACATCCCTGTAAACGCCATTGCTCCACTGGGTGACGAAATTACATGTAGATGATGTTTCACCATACGGATCGAAATCATGATCTCGGTAGCTTGAATTGGTCTATGACTCATCATTCACCTTCCTTGCGTATTCGAGGAGTTGAAACAGCGAAACGGCGATACAGCCCTACTATTTTCCCTATTTTTCCGTTAATGGCTTGTTCCATTACTTTACAACCGATTACGATTTAAACACCCTAGTTTCCATCGTCCGGTGCACGCAAAGGACCTTGAGGCAGCGCTCGATCGGCCCCGCGGTGGCGCTCTGCTCGAGTTTTTCATTCTCTGAAACGCGGAACGACTTGTGATGGTACACTCGGCACTTCGATCAGCTAATCTACAAGTGCATCTATACTCACTACTTGGGATGAAAGAGTGCCCTTTTTTTTGTCAACCCCACGTGGAAGTGTGTGTTTTCGCTTCCACAAATCCTGTGAGTACTTCTTACACCCAGACTAGGTATCCGACCATGTCAGTGATCACTAGTCACGACACTCTGAGTTTTGAGGTATCGTCGTTTCGACTTCTTCTGGTGATCTGTCCTGAGCCGCACTCTCTCCGAGTCCCCCGTCTAACCGTATTTACGTTGCATGTTTTAGATGGCCGTGCTTCCTTCACTTTGTTCTGATCAAAGAAGACTCTCGGAAATGTCGCCAATATAGTATATGATTGTTCAAACGGAAATGACCCCCCAAGGTTTGTCGTAATCCGCTTTCGCACATTCCGAGCAGGTCGCAGAGATGCGGTATATAAACCCTTGAATCTACCATCATACGATCTCTCTGGTCACCGCTCGTCGTGAACCTGGATCGTTCCTTTCGAGGCGTCCCTCCCTTTTGCAAGATGAAGCACTCTTTCTCTGGTCTCGTTTTACTCGCCGCTCTTATCATGCCCACCATTTCTGCACCGGTCGAGAGGGGCGTCGGTGCGCTACACCATGCGTCTCCGCATCGCGGATTATCACGTCGGATTCAAGCAGCCCTCGCGAAGCGACCACTGAACCTCACGTTTTCACACATCGAAGACGCCCTCGTGCATGTCGAGTATGGCGCGTCGACGCAGCTACAGGGATCCGATCTTAGGTTCTCAGCCACGCTCTTGAAACTCGATCGCGACGACGAAATAATCGACGCTGAGCACCTCTCCGGGAGTGACATCCAAGTCCCTGTTCGTTCGGCGGACACCTATGGGGGTCGTCATGTCGTGATTTCAACGCGTACGCACCCTTTATCATCGAGTTTCGAAGCTATTGGTCACCACGGATATTCAACTTGTGCGGTCTTTCAGCTGACTCAGTGGTCCGAGCGCTCCAACAAAGGGGGGTATCGCAAGACAATATGACCCAATACATCCGTCAGAATGTGCATGTTGCTGATCCCAACACGGGCAATCAGTACCAGCTTGTTCCTGACAGCAATCCAGAGGAACCCGTGTCCATTGATTCTAATAATATCGTGATCAGTGAGGAGCCCACTCAAGAAATAAAAGTGACTGGCTGACGATTTTCAACCAGCCTTGAACTTGAATTAATATCCTTTCTATCGAAGGATAAGGAAAGCCAGACAGGGCACACAAAGGAAGGCATCATCTTCAACCGACTGCATACTTCATTTGCCAGTTGGCGGTAAGGCTTTGGATAATGCGTCACAACATATAGTGCCACAAATTGCCTTACCGAAATCATTAGTCGCCGATAGATGTACGTTAGCTGCCATAGAGACATCATTTGACAGATGCGGAACGGGGAGGATACGTATCCTTCGCAATAGTCCAACGGCGATTATGAGTAAGGAAAAGGACATCAACATGATGATATCAGTGGGGTAACTGAGACTCTCAAAACGTCCGGCAAGCCAGGTCACGATCTTGCGGGTCACGCGCGTGGATCACATAAATCGACGGGTACAATTGATTCGCTAGGGAATGGCGGGATTTTAGATTTCACTGGATTTCCTGGCCGACACGGTGCCACGGTGACTTCTTTCCTGTCCCCAGAACTTCGAGCTTGTGCACTATCAAATTCCTGTTCTTAGCACGTTTCACCGGTGACGAATTGTGGTTTGCAACGATTTAAAGATAGTAAGTTAGATAGATTGAACTCACAAGATGGGCTAGATGTTCTGGTAAGGCGATTACGAGACTGGAGTGTTACGATATTGACCGACGAAGTGCTATCCTTTGACAGTTGATGTTAGTGTTTAAAGTACCACTGGCGTGCCAGTGGAGAGCCACAAAGCCGTGGATGCGGCGTCGCGATAGCCATAAAAACGGTGGAGCTTCCGATCTACCGGCGTCGTCAAGTCATGATCGCTCCCGAAGGTTCCTGAATTGAATCAGGTGAATTTTCATCGTTGCTCTCGTCTGACGGGGCCGGTTCGGGTATCAAGGGTGACTCAGATGCTTGATCGGCCACGGGAAAGTTTCTATGTATTTGAAGTGCAATGGAGGAGCCGATGGTTGTGGTGCGGGAAATTGTAACGGAGGTTGAGGGAGCTGATACAGTCGAAGGTCCAGCACCAACAGTGGCTGTGCCTCACCAGGTGCCGTTTCCGGAGTCCGAGGCAGAACGCGGTATGTATTTATAGTATCCGTGCGCGTGAACGTTGGATTGTAAGTATTTGAATTTGCTCGAGGCTGCGAGGGATCGTGCAAGTCCCCGGGTCTCGTCGGCCGCCATGGGTCTCTTTTCCAAGTCTTTCAACCCGCTTACCGACTTGCCGGACTTGTCTGGTAAAGTCATTATCGTGACGGGCGGAAAGTGTGTACCCCCAAGCGCTGGTTGACCCTCATTATAATATTAACCTACTCACTAGTGCCGGAATTGGTTATGCCACAGTCAAGCACCTCGCGCGGAAAGGCGCAAAGGTCTACATGGCTGCTCGGAACAAGACCAAAGCAGAGGAAGCGATCACGGAGTTGAAACAGGAAGGGCTGGGACCTGTCAATGGCGAGGTCATTTGGCTGGAGCTAGACCTCATTGATCCGCGAAACGCGATAACAGCCGCTCAGGAGTTTATGAGCAAAGAGAAACGCCTGGACGTCCTCAGTAAGCCGTCGTATGTCGTTTGGGTGACGTGGATCGTTAATGAGAGGCTTGCACCATTCAGTTCACAACGCTGCGCTGTACGAGCTTGTGATATCCCATTTCATGGATGAGATAGCTGACATCATTCTAGTCTTTGGGAAAAACCCCAATTGACTCCTGATGGTACGTCGCCTGGCCGCTCTCTTAAATTTAACTTGTAATTCCTTTGAAGGCGTGGACGCGCTTTTCCTTGTCAAGTATGCCGAGAATGTTTTACAACCGCCGGAACCGTACACTCATCTCGAGTTACAGTGTAATTGGTCCGTTTGTCTTGACTCGCGAATTGATGCCAGTCTTGAACCAGACGGCGGCGGTGCCAAATTCTGATGTTCGCGTTGTTGTGGTGTGTCGGGTTCTTAGCACGAGGACTTTCAGTGCCTACACATCTTTTAGGTTGCCTCGGCAGGCCATAAGCTAGTTTCCGGCAAACCTCGTTTCCGCAACCTCGACGATTTTAACAACGAATACAAGAATGCTCTCTCGTCGTACTTTGCCCGCTATGGTGAGTTTTACTGGTAATTACTATCAACTCGACTCACGTTATCAGTGTACTCGAAACTGGCCAACATTCTCTACGCGTCCGAGCTGCAACGGAAGCTCAGCGCGGAGGGGTCACGCATCACGGCCATATCTCTCCACCCCGGTGCCGTCAACACGTTCTCGCGCAAGCCGTCACTGAAAAGGATATCATGGCTCGTGGGTATCCTTGGATATCCATTTTCCGTCCATCCCGACGTTGGAGGATACACGTCCGCCTTCGCAGCCGCATCGTCTGACATTGTGCAAAGCCCGGAAAAGTTCAAGGGTGCTTACCTCGTTCCCGTTGGCACCGTCCAAAAACCGACGGAGGCAGGCAGCAGTGAAGCGCTTGCAAAGGAGCTGTGGGCGGCGGTCGAGACGTTCTTATCGGACAAGGGCATATGAGTGGTTTTGACGACCATTCAACGTCATGCTACTTTGCGTGCCTTTTGAGACCCCAATGGATGAGATACCGCATGTTCGAAATGGCTGCGCGTCAAGTTCCGGGGTGAACATGGTGTCGTACGTAGTACTCCTATCAGCTATAATTTTCTGTGCTTTTCTCGCCAGAGCGACGAGACGCAATGGACATTGACCGGTGACCCTCGTCTGTTGGAAAATGGAGTATAAAAGATCTATACTCCAAACCGACTTTCTCCCGCGCTGGATTCGCTCCACGATCCGACGGCTCCAGCGCTCCACAGTCGGACAGATATATGGGCGATATCTGAGGTCACTACACTGATATACGCCATGTGAAAGTCTACGGTATTCCCCGCCGCGCATGCTTTACTTGTCGACGTCCTTGGATGGTTCAAAACAACACTTTTTTTTTCCGACTGTCACCTACGTGGTTATCTGGCCAGCCTGCAAATACTAAATTTGCCTTGGGAAGTTCGTACGGTCTCGTGCGGAGGACAGCAAGATGTACATAACGGGCTATCATAGCAGCCCAGTCACACAACAGAACAGTTTCCACACAAATTGCCGAACTCACCATACAGCACACGGTATACCCTGCAGGCTCGTCCTCACGTTGTCCCGGAATAACGAATAAATATCGATCAGAAGCCGTGATGAGACTTGCTGGAGGGCTGCCAGTGGGCGATCACATATCAACAAAATGTGAGACGCATGCTTCTGAAGAGGGGTGGGTGGCCGACGAGCAAAGCGGATAGTATCATATACTTATGAATAGCGGTCAGATCTAACCATGATCAAGTGACCATGCCGACTCAGCGGGAACCTCGCTGTGATAACGCGTAAACTGGCATATGCGAGGATTTGTTAGTAAGTATTATATCTTCCCATCTGGTTTGTCTTTTTTTGTTTCTATATCGGCAATATTTATAGCATTGCCCTCTTGGCACCCCTGGCCCCGAGGTTGGTGTGCACGCATCATAGCGCATCCGAACCAACGTACATTCGATTACTACAAGCTATATTGTACATACAGTCTCTTTGAATCACACGCAAGCCGGAACCCTACTCTCTGGTTAGGGTTGGGTTCCATATAAGTCAAGCTAAGACTTCCCACTGGCGTACACTTTTGTTTTCCCACGCAATTCTTGGGTTGGAAACCTGTCCCCTCCGGGTCCAGGAATACTTGGCAGTTACATTTGTAAGTATTTGAAATTTGCTCGAGCCTGCGGAGGATTGTATATTAACGTGCAAGTCCCTGGGTCCCGTCGGCCGCCATGGGTCTCTTTTCCAAGTCTTTCAACCCGCTTACCGACTTGCCGGACTTGTCTGGTAAAGTCATTATCGTGACGGGCGGAAAGTGCGTAATCCCGAGCGCTGGTTGGCGCCCATATTAACCTAGTCGCTAGTGCCGGTATTGGTTATGCCACTGTCAAGCACCTCGCGCGGAAAGGCGCAAAGGTCTACATGGCTGCTCGGAACAAGACCAAAGCAGAGGAAGCCATCGCGAAATTGAAACAGGAAGGGCTGGGGCCTGGCAATGGCGAGATCATTTGGCTGGAGCTAGACCTCATTGATCCACGAAACGCGATAACAGCCGCTCAGGAGTTTATGAGCAAAGAGAAACGCCTTGACGTCCTCAGTAAGCCGTCGTATATCGTTTGTGTGATGTGGATCGTTAATGAGAGGCTTGCACCATTCAGTTCACAACGCGGCGCTGTACGAGCTTGTGATGTCCCATTTCGTGGATGAGATAGCTGACACCACTCCAGTTTTTTGGAAAAAACCCAATTGACTTCTGATGGTACGTCGCCTGGCCGCTCTCTTAAATTTAACTTGTAATTCCTTTGAAGGCATGGACGCGCTATTCCTCGTCAAGTATGTCGAGAACGTTTTCAGCCGCTGGAACCGCACACTCATGTCAAGTTACAGTGTAATAGGTCCATTTGTCTTGACTCGTGAATTGATGCCCGTCTTGAACCAGACGGCGGCGGTGCCAAATTCTGATGTTCGCGTTGTTGTGGTGTGTCGGGTTCTTAGCGCGAGGATTTTCAGTGCCTACACATCTTTTAGGTTGGCTCGGAAGCCCACAAGCTAGTTCCCGGCAAACCTCGTTTCCGCAACCTCGACGATTTTAACAATGAATACAAGAATGCTCTCTCGCCGTACTTTGCCCGCTATGGTGAGTTTTATTGGTAATTACTATCAACTCAATTCACGTTGTCACAGCGTACTCGAAACTGGCCAACACTCTCTACGCATCCGAGCTGCAACGGAAGCTCAGCGCGGAGGGGTCACGCATCACGGCCATATCTCTCCACCCCGGTGCCGTCAACACGTTCTCGTGCAAGCCGCCACTGAACAGGATATCATGGCTCGTGGATATCCTCGCATATCCCTTCTTCGTCCATCCTGACGTTGGAGGATACACGTCCGTCTTCGCAGCCGCATCGTCTGACATTGTGCAAAGCCCGGAAAAGTTCAAGGGTGCATACCTCGTTCCCGTTGGCACCGTCCAAAAACCGACGGAGGCAGGCAGCAGTGAAGCGCTTGCAAAGGAGCTGTGGGCGGCGATCGAGACATTCTTATCGGACAAGGGTATATGAGTGGTTTTGACGACCATTCAACGTATTATGCTTGCTACTTAGCGTGCCTTTTTAGATCCCAATGGATGAGATATCGCATGTTCGAAGTGGCTGCGCGTCAAGTTCCGGGGTGAACATGGTGTCGTACGTACTCCTATCAGCTATAATTTTTCTTTGCTTTTCTCGCCAGAGTGACGAGACGCAATGGACATTCACCCGGTGACCGGTGACGCGTCCGTTGAAAAATGGAGTATAAAAGATCTATACTCCAAACCGACTTTCTCCCGCGCTGGATTCGCTCCACGATCCGACCGCTCCGCAGTCAGACGGATATATATATATTGCTAATCAGAAAGGAAGATGGAGGTGGTCGAATCTGAACGAAGTGTTCCTCTTCGACACATCGCCCCTGGCATGTGATCGTTGGTCGTTGATGCCGTGACGACAAACTCGCACGTCAACCCATCATGTGCATGCATCGTTATCGGGACAAATCCCGTTGGGATCGTGCGCAAACGCAATGGGCCCATCCACGACGCAATGCTGGTGAACTTGCCCCTTCTCCGGAGCTCTTTCACTGTCCTCCTGTGCCACGCCATACAACACCAGACTCGGGGCGTCCGCGTCAAGGTGGCCAGCGGGATCGTTCACCATGCTGAGTTTTTATGTTACAGTTACGGTGACCGCCATCGTCCCAGTATTCGGGCACATGCAAACTACAGTTAGTACTAGACTTTTTCGTGGCGTAGAGATTTTCGTAATGTATATTGGGTTGTCCCTACAGTTCGGCATAGGCTATTAGGCGCCTCATATACAACTTGCAATACGTCATGGGAAAGTCTACAGTATTCGCCGCCGCGCATGCTTTACTTGTCGGCTTCCTGGATGGTTCAAAACAACACATTTTTTCAAGATGCATGACAAGCTATCATAGCAGCCCAATGCCAGGAGCCCAGTCACAACAGAATAGTTTCCACGCAGCGAATTGCCGAACTCACCAGTATACAGCACACGGTATACCCTGCATACTCGTCCTCACGTTGTCCCGGAATAACACACCATCGAACGATCAGAAGCCGTGATGAGACTTGCTGAAGGGCTGGGCGATCACACAAAGTTGGTCACGCATCCTGCTTCCAAGATACCGCGATTTGTGGTGTTAAAACTGGGGCACGAGTATAATTGACGCGCTAGACGCTCGGAGAGAGTCGCCGCGACGCATATGATAAGGAGACGCCTATTTGGCAGATGAAACACGACGGCAAGGACGTGTTCTAGACATGGGACGGAACGGTCACTGTACGATGGAAGCGGTGGTCGCAAGCGATCGGACCCCTAAATACTCGCGACACCAGCGGTGGAGTGGTAAAGCGGGGGCGTCACATGCGGCGGCTCGCGAGTCGAATACCGCTCAAAGGGGACGATGACAGTTGTCAGGAGCCATCGACAGGTCTGCAACCCGACGTTGACGGCGTCGGTGGGCCTAGCCATTTTTTCATCCGAAGGGACCTGACAACGACCAGTTCGGTCATGACCAGTCCCCGACCACCCAGGACGATCGTAACCGCCCCTAATCTGAACTTGTTCGGCTCCGTATTTCAGCCCTGGCGACCTCTGGTACACAGTGTTGCACTCGGACGGTGGGTAGTCCGTCACCACTTTGGTGTTGATTTCCGGCTCGTCTTTGAGTGCTCTGTCGTATGGTTGAATAGACGTTGGCCGTTCGCGCAACTCTTGCGGGCTACAGTATACCGAGAACAACGGTTTTCCTTTTATGGGATGCCTAAGTGTGATCGGTAACACCAACCACGTGTGATCGATTGATCGGTAGCGCCATGCTGGAGTCGCAAGTCCGTTCAGTTGAGCCATCTAGCGCCTAAAGAATGTTTGGTTACATGAAGGGACTTTTTTTTCCGCGTACCTTTCGACACCTTACTTCCTGTACCCTCCAGATCACGGAGTCGACCCAGGTCGACCCCTGGACTCGGAGGATGCATATGTCAATATTCGTTCCAGGCTGTCTTGCACTCCAAATGCCATCCCACGGACTGTTATGTCTGAATCGTGTGAATATGAATCGTTTACGTCTGCCCTTACGATCCTTGCGAGATGGGTTATCGGGGGGACGGAGGCAATAATGAAAGTATAGCTCTAATCTAGAACGGAAGTAGACTTATGAGTGGCAGACAACGCCACGCCACTGATCACTTAATCAAAGCTTTGTCCGAACGGCCCTCGCGTAGTGGTCTTTATAGAGAGGCCACCTCGTGTCCCACGGAGGTGTCACTCTAGCATACATATATAACTGATGGGGGTTTCTCATAGGCTCTCGCTTCCGTACTTTTTGGACCATGTCTTCTAGCGGTCCAGTGTTTCAAAACTCGGTCTACGTGGGGATAAACGTGCAGGACATATTGTATGGTGAGTTGGGGAGTCAGAGTTGGAGTACCGTGCAATCTTACCTCTTCGCTCGCTCGCAGGCGTCGAGTTAGTGCTGTATTTCAAGACGATGCACGTCTTGTTGTCCCATCAAGGACACCGCAAGAAATCCGACGTATTTTACGCGATTTTCAGCACTGTGATGCTGTTGATGATCACGATATGGGTATCGACGCAGGCGATATTCGGTGAAAAAATGTGGTTGGAGGACGCAAGTTTTCCAGGCGGACCCGACGCATACTGGGCGTCGAATGTTTCGGTTTGGTACATGGATTGGGGGACGACGGCGATCACCGTCCTGCAACTCATGACGGACGCCCTGATGGTAAGGCATGATCGAGGACGGAAGCATTTTATGCTGAGATGGTTGGTCCCAGATCCACCGTTGTCGGATGATCTGGAACAGCTACCGAGTAATCATAGTGCCCATAATTCTTTGGTTAGGCACGCTTGGTGAGGATGGTTCCCCCCCGCGCTGACTGGCGCAGGATTAACCACATCCCGCAAAAGTCCTAGGAATTCTGGTCATCTGGACATCGAGCTCGCCTGGAGGGAATTTCTTCAGTGGCTTCGCTGCTCAACTCGGCCTCGCGTATTACAGTGTGTCTGTGGGGCTGACGGCGATGTTGACGTGGGTGATCTGTTTTCGTATGGTGGCACACGGTCGGGAGGTGAAGGAGCACCTCGGAAAGGACTACGCGACTGTGTATTTCGCGGTGTTGTCGCTCGTCATCGAGTCCGTGTTGCCATATACGCTGTCCGGGATTGCGTTCTTGGTGTCGTTTGGGGCGGGGAGTGACATTTCGATTTCGTTCGCGTGTGTGTATATCCTGTTGATGGTAAGCAGGTCGATGTGTGGATCCGTGACACGTGCTGATGGCTTTGCAGTGCTTATCACCGCAGATGCTGATCCTGCGGGTGGCATCTGGACGGGCATGGAACGAGGAGACGGGCAAGGCGCGACCGTCGACACTCAAGTTCACGCCTGGGGATGCGTCGATGTGGACGGACTCGCACTGTTTCGACGACAGCGGAGCAACGATGCGCTTAGAGATGCATCCGACGAGAAAAGAGACGGTGTAATTAACTTGCGTGGGTACTGAGATTATCTACCCGACACGTTTTGTCGTTGCCGTCGTCAGGTTACCGAGCTCGATTGGGAATTGGACTTTTGACATCCAACTCTCCTTTTTTTTTTCTTCCTTGATCGAACGAGTGTATATAAACTGGATTGTATCCCCATCTGGCTCAGAATGTCTCGCCCACTCGCATCATTCCCAGAAGAACTCCTCGCACGCATACTCACCCTCTCTCTCGCCCCTCCCCGCCCCGCTTCCGATGTCTTCCCTCCCCGAAACCGTATTGCACCCCTCCTCGTCTCCAGACAGTTCCTTCGCATCGCATCGCCTTTCTTCTACCACACCCTCCACTTCCACTCCCCCCACCAAGCCACCCGCGCCCTCGACACCCTCACATGTCACCCTGCCCTGGCTAGTGCCGTCCGCCGTGTCGTGTTCGCTGGCATCTGGCATGGCTGTGCTGGCGTGCTCGCACTTTGTCACTATGTGCAAGACGTCGACATCTGTCTCGACGGTGGTCCCGGTGGCCCGAACGACGTTCATGCGGAGGCATTCTGCCATGCTCTCGAACAACGGCGCACCATCATGCATCTGACGATCCGCAAGAACCCCGCTGTATACCTCACCCATCCCCGTCCCATCTACGTCCTCCAACGGCTCGCACAGGCAGTCCATCACTGGACCGACTTGGTAAGCCCATAACGGAAGGGATCCCCGTCATGGCTTAACTTTGACGACGACAATGCCTTGTAGGAAACGGTGCACTTTGCGCTCCGCATGTCTTCTTCGCCCAGTGCACTCCCCCTCGCACGGGCGCTCAGCGTAGCACCTCGTCTCCGATCTATCCGCGCGCAGCTTCCCGCCGTCTGGAATAATCTCCTTCTCGTCATCTCCACGAACCCTCGTCTCGAAAAAGTAATGCTCTACGCCGAACCCATGTTGGGTTCGATACAGGGCAGACCGAATCCAACCATAGGGTCGACGGTAATTAAAGGGGGATATATCTGCGATGACATCGAACATGCGGTTTTGGGTACCGGGTTGTACATGATGGAGGCGAAGAAGCATGCGAGGTTTTCGGAACTTATCAAGAGTGGAACGTAAGTGTTGCCATCGTTCTTCGTGCTTCTTGGGTAGCATCTCTTACGGCTTCTCCTAGTTCGATCATTCGCACGAGAGCGCATACGACGATCGCGACCCTATCGACGCCGTCCGCCGGTGGGACGCCACTTGGTGCGATCAGAGCCAAGGAAGTGGCTGTCGATTTGATGGCCAATCGTGACAGCTTAGGTCTGGTAGTAGCCCAGCCATTCACTGCGACCAGACAGATGCTCGTACGAGACACTTGACTCGTTTTGGAGTTGGAAAAGTACAAAACGAAGAGCATGGAGGACATGAAGTAAATACGGAGATTCCCGTACATTTCACAACCTGGATACCCTAATAGACTTTTTCCCAGTCGATTTGTTGCGCGTTTTCTATATGTATTAGGGCGATTGCCACGATATCTTCGGGATGACCAAGCGGTTCACCCTGAGGGGCATCCTGAACATATCGGGGCAATCACATCGAGCACATGGGTGATCCGGAAAAGGCGGGCTGTGGTGTGCTATGGTTCTAAGGTCACAAGAAGTGTGCCAGACCTTGGATGCCATGCTGCTGGGGGAAAAAAGGCAGTGTTGCGCTTGCCTGTGTATTTCTCGGGGGTGAGATCGCCTCCTGATCGTATGAGGCGCCCCAGCCTGCTCACCGACGTCTTCTTTTCTGGGTGGATGAAGAGTACTGATCGTGCGATCAGTGCGGGGACAGAAAGTGTCACCGTCGCCGTGTCGATGAAAGGTGTTTCGTCAACTTGAAAGTGACAACGAAAGTCCTAGCATGGCCAAAGAAACACCCGCCTTCGTCCTTACATTAGCTGTACAAGACTCTGAGAGGAATTTCCTCACCCTGGATCCATTTGATATGGATGTCGATGCTGTGTAGGAGATGGTCAAGGAGAAAATCGCACCTGACCATCAGAAAGCTGCCACCTCGGCCAACAAATTGGCCCGGTTCTGTACGAGCCTATTGAGCGCGATGAGACTGATCTGGCAAGCTCTGTGCAAAGATGGTACGTGGGAGGGTCGAAAAAGGGCATGGGGGGGCTGTAGTTGAACCAGGTTGGGCATGTGTCAGACCCGCCACTCACGTCAAGCAAGGGGGAGACACCATTCGAGTACTTTGTCTCTCTCTTTTGAAACAGCCAGCACCAGCCAGACGTATATCGGTCGCGCTGATCTCTTGCTATGAACTTCTTCAAGACAAAACCCAGAACGCCGCCAGACCTCGTCCGGGGTCTTCGCGATGCCATCCCAAAACTCGACTCGGGCTCACCAGGCAACGAGTCCAGGAGAAAGGTGGGTCAATCAAGCAGTCGTTGTCTCTCTGTCCGACGAATCATCTCTCCAGGCGAGCGAGGAAGTATCCAGGAACCTCCAGGCAGTCAAGGGCATCCTCTACGGCGACGGCGGTGCGTCCTTCCCTCCTTCCCTCACCCTCACCCCAACCCATACCGCAGCCACAGAACCCGTCCCTGAACTGATCGCCCAGCTGGCCCAAGAAACCTACTCCACCGACTTGCTCCTCATCCTCGTCCAGAACATCGCACGTTTCGATTTCGAGTCTCGGAAAGACGTCGTGCAGATATTCAACAACCTCCTGCGCCGTCAGATCGGCGCTCGTTTACCCACCGTCGAGTATATCTGTGCACGACACGAGGAAGTCATATTTGCTGCCCTCGCTGGATACGGCAACGAAGAGATCTCACTCAACACAGGTATGATTCTCCGGGAGATGCTTCGGCATGAGCAACTCGCAAAGATCCTGCTCTACT
>JBBPQU010000256.1:0-28037 GCA_038092655.1 Boletus sensibilis | reverse complement strand
CGAGATGGGAAGATTTTTGAGTTCGAACACGCGGTGATTATCATACAATTCCGTCGTATGCAGTGGAGACAGCAGCCCGACAATGGCAATTCGAAATTCGAAATCACTTGTTTACAATGAGCGATTGACCTGAGTCTGAGTCCCTGGAAGGAGTATTCATCGGCGCTATTACGTGATGTGACATTGTCCTGAATCCGACAATTTCGGACACCACAATGAACGAATATATTCGGCGTATCTGGTGAGAGGCGGGAAAGTGTGATGATCCAAGTAGTGTTTCCCGAGCATGTGATTTGTTTGAATGGAAGAGCATTGTTTGGGGGGGAGTGTAACTTGAAATTCGAGTTGCGCGATTTTTTTGCGGAATGGCATGATAAATCAGGCAAGGGGAATCCGAGGTGGCACACCTGGGGAGCTGTACTGTGTACGGGATCGATAAGCAGATAAGGGCACCAGTTGTACGTGTTTTGGGTTTCCGTACGAGAGAGGTCCGCTTCGAGCATGCACAGCAAGCGTGCAGGCCGCATGAGTCACACCGTACACGCAGTAGAACGACGGATTTGGAAGGCCAGCTGGCAAGTGAGGCCTTGAGGAAAGCGGCTCCGGAAGGGAAGGTGGAGTGACATGCTGGCGATGTAAAAACTTATTTTGAAACAACGACGTGTTACAATTGAATTCAGCGGGAGAAGAGAGACGACCGAGTGCAGATAGGGGGTTATTGCCATCACGACCCCCTCGTGTGACAACAATCGACCAATCAAATAAAGCGATACGGAAGCGGGTGGCTGGTTACGTACTCACCCTCCTTAAAAGACCGGAACCTTGCAGCACTCCGCCTGTCTCGCCCTTCCTTGTGTCAGACAACATGCGCGGTCTAACCACCGTCACCCTTGCCTTGGCTGGCCTCGCTGCACATGCCCTCGCTCACTCACTTCCTCCACCCGTATCTCCTGCCAACACACCCACCCGCAGAAAGACTCTTGGATTCGGACCGGACCTTCCTCACGCCCGGTTCCAGTCCTCGGACGTCCGTGCATCAGCAACTGTCGATGTCACCAGGAACGCCTATGCCGTCGCACGCGACTTCCTGAGCCAGTACGACGACTTCCAGGCTGGTAGGGCATTCGTCATTCGTCCCGACTCGTACACCGACCACGCTACGGGGGTCACACACGTCTATGCCCGCCAAATCATTGGTGGCATCGAAGTGGCCAACGCACACATCAACCTGAACATCAAGGATGGCAGAGTGCTCAGCTTTGGTGATTCCGTGCGTCTATTCGCTTCTCCGTCCCGCTCTTGCTGACCCGCTTCCCATAACGGTAGTTCTTTGCCGGACAAGTCGAGCAGAATTCCCACGTCCGCGTGCACCCTCACGGTCACCACTGCGCTCAACTCTCCTCTGCACTCGACGTCCACCGCTCCCTCCTCCAGTTTCCTCTCCCCTCACGTGATCGTACAAGGGTCGCTCATGGCCTCGCTAATCTCGAGCATCTCCATGTCTCAAACTGTGCCAATGTTCCCTCTCTCTCCCTCGCAGATTCCGGTGAGGTCGATATGGACCCAAGACGTCCCCTCTTGGCATTCCTCGCATATGCTCTGCCAGAGAATCACCCCGAGTTCAGCTCTCTGGGGGATAACCTCGAGGAGCATGTCAGCAACATCGTCATGACCCCAGAAACGCATCTACTTGGAGATCATGCTTCCCTTGGGATGTCATTGTCCAATGTCCCTGGTGCGGTCAGCGAGGTCAAGGCGCGCATCGTTTGGGTCCAGGTCCCCACTGACCATGGCGTCAAGCTTGAGTTGGTCCACCGTGTGAGAATCCATTTCTTTCCTCTCTTTATTTTGTTGTCTTATGCGTGCCCCATCATTAGTTCGAGGTAGAGATGGAACACAACTGGTATGAAACCACCGTCACAACGTCGATACCCCACCGCATTGTCAGTGTCGTCGATTGGGCGAGCGACTCTCCCATGCCAATGCCAATCATCGAGGAGGGTAAGTGCGGGCTTATTTATGGTCCGCAGTTGTGAGAACCTGATCGTCGACGCGTCTATTTTCAACATCACACCAATCGTGTCTTATGCGTTGTTGCTCATTTGTGTGCTGGCTCCGTCTACAGATGATCACCTTCCCAACTTGGGTGCTTTCGTTCCTCCTGGGACCACCTTTGACTCGGTGGCTTCTACACCCGCACAGGGAAGGAAAAGCAGACTGGCTGAAGCTCTCGCGGGAAAGAAAGGTGAGTGCATATATGCTATGTCTTATTCGACGAGTTTGCTATCTAGTGGCATTGGCTGACCGACGTCTCCACAGGTTTCAAGTCGTATGCTCCCACCCCAAAGAACCCACAGGTTCCCGAGATAACTAAGGCGTCTTATCTCGTCTTCCCTTGGGGCACCAACGATCCTGTGGAGGCTGCGCAGAGGAAAGCTGTGAGTCATGGTGAATCTGGTATGTATGCTGGTTGTTTCCATGTTTCCGTCACCTAACACATTCTTTCAGCTAGTGTTGAATACCCCCTATCATATGGTAGAGAAATTGTCAAAGAATTGGGTGATACCCTTGCTTCTCCCGCCGGTTGGCACACGCTTCCTTGCTCTAATGACCCAAGCACGGGTGGGCAGGACAAGACTGTCTGTGGTAAGTGTTTGGCAGGTGACCCTTTGAAGTGCGTACGAATGACTTTGGATGTCAAGCGGGTACGTACTGGCGCACGACCAAGACAACCTGGGGCAACAATGTTTTCGCACACGAGAATTGGGAAGGCAGGAATGGTTGGATGTATAATGAGCGCCCGCTAGGTACCCATGCCTCTCATTTCTACTGGCCGCTAGCTCACGCCAATTCTCAGCTGAAGCAGATGCGGCGTTCTCATACCCTTATTCCCCTGCAGCAGCGGACAACGAACCTGACTCAATGGAACAGGCAAAGGCACACATTAATGCAACTGTAACACAGTTGTTCTATACCGGCAACATGGCCCATGATCTGTTCTATCGGTGAGTAAAATCGTTTCATGTTCGACTCACTGGCACTCAACGTATATTAGCTATGGCTTCAACGAAGCTGCCGGCAACTTCCAGCAGTTCAACTTCGAGAGAGGCGGTGAAGAAGGTGACGCTGTGATTGCAAACGCACAGGATGGAAGTGGATTCAACAATGCGAACTTCATGACCCCCCCTGACGGACAAAATGGGTCCGTACAAGTTCACGTGATCTACATCGTGTCTTCTCTGACCATTTGACTCCCGCGATGTTCAGCCGCTGCCGAATGTACCTTTGGACTACTGATTCACCCTACCCCGATGGGGACATGGAAGCTGGCATTGTCATCCATGAGCTGTCTCATGGCCTCTCTACTCGTCTGACGGGTGGACCGAAGAATTCTGGATGCCTCGGCTGGGGAGAGTCTGGCGGTATGGGTGAAGGCTGGGGAGGTTCGTTTTAATATATGGTGTCTTGCTGCAAGCAACTAATACCTCTCAGATTACATCGCTACCTCAATCCGTTCTACGTCAACTTACACGGACTATCCGATGGGTGCTTGGGCCGCCAATCGTCTGGATGGTATCCGCAACTACCCGTACTCTACTGACACCTCGATAAATCCATCGACATACGAGACCCTCGACAAACCAGGCTACTGGGGCGTCCATGCTATTGGCGAAGTCTGGGCTGAAATGCTCTGGGTTGTTCAACAGCGGCTCATCGCCAAACACGGCTTCTCGGAAACACTCCTACCCCCTGTTCCAGATGCTGATGGAACGCTTCCACCCAATGACTTCTATCGACCACAGACTTTCAATCCACTCACCGGTTCACCGAACCCTCTCGTTCCCAAGCATGGAAACACGTTGTTGTTGCAGCTTGTACTGAATGGAATGAAGTTGCAGCCTTGCTCCCCCAGCTTCTTTGATGCCAGAGATGCGATCATTGAGGCTGACAAGGTTTTGACCGGCGGTGAGAACCTCTGCGATCTCTGGGAAGGGTTCGGGGAGAGAGGGTTGGGTGTCAACGCCAAGGTTGTTGGCAGCACACCATGGGGTGGAGGAGTCCGCACGAACGTAAGTCATCTCATGTCGATTTGTTAGTGTCCAGTCACTTAACGTGCGCCACAACAGGGCCTCAGAGTTCCATCTCAATGCCGTCCCGGTGAGCCTGAACCGGAGCCAGAGCCAGAGCCCAAGCCCAAGCCCACGCCCGGTGATCCCGACGACTGTGACCCTGCTTTCCCCTGGTGCTGGTTCAAGAACCGCATTGGGAAGTGGGTTCCGAGATTGCCTTGGGGCTATAATTATTACTACTGATTGCGCAAGCGGAAACACAAGGACAATCAGACAAGTACCCACATATGATACCTCCTTGGTCAGACGACTAGGATTTAGATGTCGAAATTCTCTGCGCGGCACTCATCATTAGTCGTGGTATCTTTGTTTCCCTCCTCCATTCCTCTCCGCTGCCTTGCTTTCATCATTGCTTAATGATTTAATGTGTCCTACGCCCACGCTATTCGTGGTATATACCGCTCATGACTACCAATGTAAATCAAACTAGTATTTTCCGGTATATGAATTCCTGAGACAGTCTGGGTTATTCGTGTGTGTTGCTGGCTATCAGCCAGTGTTTGTCCATCAGTTTAAACTTGCAGTATAGCCTTGAATGCATTAGGACTCAAAGGGAGAGTGGATAGTTAGCCAAGTTACGTGATGTCGGCCGCGTATATTCGCTACCTCCATCATGCGCGGTCTGACCACCGTCACCCTTGCCTTGGCTGGCCTTGCTGCACATGCTCTCGCTCATTCAGTTCCTCCACAGATATCTCCTTCCCGCACACCCACCCGCAGAAAGACCCTAGGATTCGGACCTGACCTTCCCCACGCACGCTTCGAGTCCGCCGACGTCCATGTATCTGCCGCTGTCGATGTCACCAAGGATGCCTATGCCGTCGCACACGAATTCCTGAGCCAGTACGACGACTTCCAGGTTGCCTGTGCATACGTCATCCGTCCCGACTCCTACACCGACCACGCTACTGGGGTTACACACGTCTATGCTCGTCAGGTCATTGGTGGCATCGAAGTGGCCAACGCACACATCAACCTGAACATCAAGGATAGCAGAGTGCTCAGTTTCGGTGATTCTGTGCGTGCGTTAACTCCCCGTCCCGCTCTTGCTAAGCCGCTCACCAAAATCGTAGTTCTTCACTGGAGAACTCGATCATCATTCTCGTTCTCATGCTGCTGTGCATCCTTACGGTCACCACTGCGCTCAACTCTCCTCTGCACTCGACGTCCACCGCTCATTCCTCCAGTCCCCTCTCGCCTCACGTGATCGTACAAGGGCCGCTCGTGTCCTCGCTAATCTCGAGCATCTGCACGTCTCAAACTGTGCCAATGTTCCCTCTCTCTCCCTCGCAGATTCCGGTGAGGTCGATATGGATCCAAGAAAGCCCCTCCTGGCTTTCCTCGCATCTGCTTTTCCAGAGAACCACCCCGAGTTCAACTCTCTGGGGGATAACCTCGAGGAGCATGTCGGCAACATTGTCATGACCCCAGAAACGCATCTACTTGGAGAGCATGCTTCCCTTGGGATGTCATTGTCCAATGTTCCTGGTGCGGTTAGCGAGGTTAAGGCGCGCATCGTCTGGGTCCAGGTTCCCACCAAACATGATGTCAAGCTCGAGTTAGTTCACCGTGTATGTGTCTACCGCTCTCGGCCTTTTCCTTTCGTCTTATCCGTACCGCGTATAGTTCGAGGTAGAGATGGAACACAATTGGTACGAAACCACCGTGACAACTTCGATACCCCACCGCATTGTCAGTGTCGTCGATTGGGTGAACGATTTTCCGTTACCAATGCCAGTCGTTGAGGGTGAGTGCGGGCTCCCATGCGGTCCGCAGCTGTGAGTGCCTGATTGTGAACGTGCCTCTTCTCAATACCGCGCACATCATTGCTCATCTGTGTGAATGCCTCCGAACACATTTGATCGATTTCCAAACCTCGGTGCTTTCGTTCCTCCTGGATCCACCTTTGACTCAGTAGCTTCCGCACCCGGACGGGAAATGGGACGCAGACTGGGTAAAGCTCTCGCCGGAAAGAAAGGTGAGTGCATACGCGCTGTCCAGCATCATTTTATTGGACGCGTCTACTGTCTGGTATCATCGGCCGACTCAGTTCAATGCACAGGTGCCCCGCAGCCCCCTGAGTTAAATAAGGCATCTTACCTTGTTTTCCCGTGGGGTACAAATGACCCCGTGGAGGCTGCGCAGAGGAAAGCTGCGAAGCATGGTGAACCCGGTATATATGCTGCTCGTTTTCTACGTTCCCTCAACTAAGCGATTTTTTTAGCTGGAGCTGAATATCCCTTATCATATGGTAGAGAAGCTGTCAAAGAATTGGGTGATACCCTTGCTTCTCCCGCGGGTTGGCATACTCTCCCCTTCTCCCATGATCCTAGTTTTAGTGAGGAAGATAAACCCGCTTTTGGTAATTTTTGGATTCAGTAATGTTTTGATGTGGGTACTCAGATAACGTGCACATCAAGGGGATTCGTACTGGCGCACGACTAACACAACGTGGGGCAACAACGTTTTTGCGCACGAGAATTGGGAAGGTAAAGATGCTTGGGTGTATAACGAGCGTCCGTTAGGTGTCGATCTCTCTCTCTCTCTCTCTCTCTCTCTCTCTCTCTCTCTCTTGTAGCCATAAGCTGACGCCAATGTTCAGCGCATACAGATGGGGCATTCTCATACCTTTATTCCCCCAAACCAGCGCATGATGCATTTGAATTGCTGGAACAGGCAAGAACACATATCAATGCAAGTGTAACCCAGTTGTTCTATACAAGCAACATGGTGCATGACCTCTTCTACCGGTAAGTAAACTCGCCTCATATTACGCTCGCCACAATCAACGTATTCCAGATATGGCTTTACCGAAGCTGCTGGCAACTTTCAGCAGTATAACTTTGGGAGAGGTGGCGAAGAAGGTGATGCTGTCATTGCGGATGCTCAGGAAGGGAGTGGATTCAATAACGCACAGTTCGCGAGCCCCCCAGATGGACAGAATGGGTATGCACACGTCCGTGTTGCGTTGCCTTTGACGCTTAGGTATCCGCTATATGCAGCCGCTGTCGTATGCTTCTTTGGGATACTGATTCACCCTACCCGGATGGTGTGATGGAAGCTGACATTGTCATTCACGAACTATCTCATGGTCTTTCCATTCGTTTGACGGGTGGACCAAAGAATTCTGGATGTCTTGGCTGGGAAGAGGCTCGCGGTATGGGTGAAGGCTGGGGAGGTCAGTTATCAAGATCTGTCAGTGCAGTTAACTAACACCTTTCTCAGACTTCATCGCCACTACCGTCCGTTCCACCTCCACTTATTCAGACTACCCTGTGGGTGCCTGGGCCACCAACCTTAAGGACGGTATTCGTAATTACCCATACTCTACTGAATTCTCTGTCAATCCATTGACGTACGAGACCCTCAACAAGCCAGATGGGCTCCATGCGGTTGGCGAGGTTTGGGCTGAAATGCTTTGGGTTATCCAACAGCGGTTCATCGCCAAACATGGTTTTTCGGACACCCTCCTACCCCCTGTTCCTAATACTGACGGGACCCTTCCACCCAACGACTTCTATCGATCACAGACCCTCAACCCACTTACCGGGTCACCGAATCCTCTCGTTCCTAGTCACGGAAACACGTTGCTGCTGCAACTCGTGGTCAATGGAATGAAGATGCAGCCTTGCTCCCCCAGCTTCTTTGATGCCAGAGCTGCGATCATCGAAGCTGATAAGGTTCTGACTGGCGGTGAGAACGTGTGTGATATCTGGGAAGGGTTTGCGGAAAGGGGATTGGGTGTTGACGCCAAGGTGTTCGGCAGTACAGCACGGGGTGGAGGAGTTCGTACGAACGTCAGTTCACGGGATGAAAACTGTAGGCGTGAAGCTGACGTGTGGTACATGCCAGGGTTACAAAGTTCCAGCTGAATGCCGTTCTGGTGAGCTTGAACCCGAGCCAGAGCGGGAGTCCTCATCGAAATCCGAGCCTACCAGTGATCCCGACGATCGTGGGCCTTCTTCCGTCTGGTACTCGTCCAACAACGTTGGGAAGTGGATTCCGAGGTTGCCTTGGGGCTACAACTATTACTACTGATCGCGCGACCACCCGCATTGGATACCTTCATGGTTATACGATTTCGACATCAGTCACCGTTTCTTCGTTCGCGTTCTCTGCTCTTCTACTTGTTGTCCTCGCTCTCACTGTTGTCCGATCTAATGATTCAATATGTGCATAGTTATTTTCTTATACCTATGTGCTCGTAATATGCCACTATCTAGCATTTTTTTATTGCTAGTGCTGAATGATGAGAGTCTCCGGTTAATCCTATCTAGCATCGCCTAGCAATCAAGCGCGCTGTCCTTTGGTTTTGATACTACAGCGTAACTTCGTCACTACTACCATGGACGTGATACAAGGATTCAAGGATACCACGATTGACAAGATCAACATGCCCAGTGAGTATACGATGACTCTGATAGGGCGTGGCTGATCGATCGATCGGGTATGTGCTTCGTCGACGGGACGACTAGCGCTGGGTGCGTTGATACCCGTGCTGGACGAGAAAAGGGCAGAAATAGATAAGATAGAGAGGAAGGAGTTCAAGTACGGGCAGAGGAATCGCCACTATGTAAGTCCACCTGTCGCTCCAATCACCGAGTCTCTGCCAATCCCGATCCGTACCCGGACCAGCTCGATGTTTACTACCCTCCCGCCGCTTCCGCGCTCTCCACCCCCAGCGGGAAGCTCCCGGTGCTCTTCTTCATCTATGGCGGTGGGTACAACACCGGCTCACGACGATTTCCCGAGCCCTACGATATGGGGTACAGTGCATTGGGTTCCTTTTTCGCGACGCGCGGTTTCCTGACGGTCATCCCCGACTATCGGCTCGTACCCGAGGTGCGATTCCCTTCCTCGTCAGAGGACATCCGGGATGCACTCCTCTGGATCGCGGGACACGCGGCAGAGGTGGAGGGGGCAGCGACGGACCCTGAGAGTGCACGCACGGAGCTGGATCCGGGGTACGTGTTCATACTGGCACACTCTGCGGGTGCAGCGCACACGCTCGTACTGCACTTGTATCCACCGTTGCGGGCGAGTTTTGCGGAGAAGGCGGCCGAGGTTGGGTTGCGGGTACGCGGGCTGGTGTTGAGCGGGAGCCCGTGGTACTTTAGCGTGCGCGGGGAGTCATTCGTGACGACGGGGCCGGTCAAATTTTATTTTGGAGGGGAGGCGCAGCAGAAGGAGAGGGAACCGCGTGCATTATGGGTGGCTCTTGCGGAGGAGGGCGTGCGTGCGTTTCCAGAGTTGTTGCTTGTCCAGGCGGAGCGGGAGCCGGATTGGCTCAAGGTCGAGACCAAGGAGATAATGGAGAAGGAAATCAAGGAGAAGTTGGAGATTGTCGGAAGGGAGCTCAAAGAGACGTACATCGCGGCGGGGCATAACCATGTGAGCGTGAATTGGGCGTTGAGTACAGGCGACAAGGAGGCGGAGAAATGGGGATACGACATCGTAGAGTGGATCAAGGCGAAGTTCGATTAGGAACTTTGTAGTAGACTTGGAATGCCAAATGTTCAACTCTTTCGCGAGACCGCCATCATCATGGCCCAGCAATGGCCCTCCAAATCCAGAGCCAAGTCACGGTCTCCGGCGCCGCTGCGGACACCGACAACTCCCTCGCAATTCTTCCCTCCGTCTTACTTCGCGGCCGCGGCAGGTGTACCCTATCATCGCAACCGAGACGACAACGGAGCACTACCTCAACCCCGGACGACCTCGACACCCAGCCAACAAGATCGACACCACCAGGAAACCTACCCGTTCAGCTCCAACGCATCGTATCTGGTCACCGAATGTTCTCCTCACACGAGCAATCCAAGTCGAACTCGACGCAAAAGTCAGCTTGGCGATCTCGGCCTCATGGAATCCCAGCTTCTTCCAACGCTCAGCGATACGGTCGAACGCATGACGAGACCACCGTCTCAAGTGATACCGAGCTCTTCCTTTCGTCCCGTCCCTGGACCCAATGATTCGCCCGGTGTCACGCGGACTCCTTCGACCTCCTCACAGAGCAGTTCTGCTTACTCTGTCAGAAGCGAACACCACCGTTCTAGTACTGTCATTTCCCAGACGCCAATCATCCAGCCGACGTCCGGCAAGCAACCGCTCCGCTCACCGTCTAATGCATACCCTGAACAACCACCGTCGAGTGCACGATCGTTGTCGTCGAGGTCCAATCCAAAGTCAATACTGAAATCTCATACAATATCTGACCAACATCTACAAGTTCGGCAAGCCCACTTGGAGGACGTTCGTCTTCCTACCGATCATGCCCGAAAAGCCAGTCGAAGTCCTATCCCGATCCCACCGGAACCATTACCTTCAGAAAACAGGATAGAACGCGTGCGTCAAATGCCAACCTCGCCAAAGCCAAAAATCGATAGTTCCCTTCGAACTGGTAGGGCACGCTCACGAACAGACCCCGGCACGCTACCGAAAGGCTTACCCTCGACTCACGGAAGGAATACTCAGCAACCAAACCCGCAGCCCTCTGGCATCCCGCGGCGGGTCGGGATACCCTCGAGTCCAGTGACGTCCCGAATTTCGACCGTTACCCAAATGTCAAACAGTGGTTTGGAAATGGGAAGTATGAAGTCGCCCCGGTTGTTTGTCACCAACGCGGAAATTTCGTCGTCTTCGAGCACAGAAAGTCAGTCTCCCTTGACGCGCTACATGAAGTCCAAAACGTTGTCGCGAACAGACTCGCAGTCGTCCGCGGAGAGTCAACTTCGGCCGCCACGTTTTGGTCTTGGGTTGGGATTATCCGGAGTCAGTGAGTCAAAGAATCCAGTCAAGTTGTCCCCGGGCCAGAGATGGACAACGAAAATGCCCAGTGACGAATCGCTTCTGCGTCGTACGAGTTCCCCGAGTAACAAGAGACACCAACGCGACGGTACTTCCAAAAGACGCGACCGATCGCCTTCCCGAAGCGCGCGGGTCGATAGTGCTGACGGGAAACGCCGACAACGAGAGTTGCTCTCCCTCATGCACGCTAACTTGAATGATTCGAGCGGATGCGATTCGCAACCAAGTGGTTCCGAAGGATCCGAGGATCGGTGTCTTGTATCAGAAGGGTCTGGGGATTCTTTGCGATCGGGATTTGATGACTCTGGATCAGAATACTCGCCGGCAGAAGAAGATGGCCACGCCATACCACGCACCTCAACAAGATGGGAAACAAAACTTGAGCAAACGCGCTCAAAAGCTACGGCTCGGCAAAGTCGTATCAACCTTCCAGGAGGTGACAGCGGTTGAGTAAATTCAGCTTCTACCGTGACCTTGGCTTCTCACGTACTATCAGAACTTCTAACACATGTGGATGAGCAGCACACACCTAGGGTGTCATCAACTTCGTCGTACTCTCGACAGAACAAGGGTCAGATACGAGGCTATCCGGCGGCCACGGCGCACGACGAGGAGTTCTTAAAGGCAGAATCATCAACTCTCGCTTCTGACGAAGATGCGAGTTCAATCGGCGAGACAGTAACTCAAGCCATTCCCGAGAGATACTCTTCCGAACTGTCACACATCATGGCGGTATCAATGGCGGCAGCAGCACGGCAACGACAGGCATTTGGAATAAGCACTTCCCCGGATCTTGAAGACCACCAAGCCGATTCCTCGGAGCTACCACATGCTGACAGTGACTTGTCATTGATTGGAGGCGACAGGTGGCAGAACGAATGCGATGAACTTGCCACGGGATCACTACTACAACAATTAAATCGGACTTGCGGCACTGACGGGAGGGAGTATGGCGGCCAACATTCGTCGACAGGCGAGCTCTCACTGTCCTCTACCCAAACACAATCCTGTGTTTCTCGGGAATCGACCTATTCCACGCCAAACTCTCCTACACGAAGATCGAGCAGAAGTATTGTCGTACCAGAGTCTCCTCCAGCTATACCCACGGTACGTGATCAGCGATGGCAAACCTTCGAGAGACACATTTTGGACTCGTATGGCGAGGTAGAGGCTCGACGACAACGATTTATCTGGGAGTTCACCGAGTCAGAAAACAGTTTTGTGACACAGCTACAAAACATGATACAGCTGTTCATCTTACCACTCAGAGTAAGGGACACCAGAATGTGGGTATCTGGCATTCCAAGCGACGTCACGAAACTCTTTGACTGGTTGGACGACATCGTACGAGTACACGCGCAGCTTTCCTCAACATTGACCTCTCGACAAATCGAGGATCATCCAAGGCTGCAAATCATAAGCGAAGTCTTCCGGGGCTTCGTTCCGAGACTCGAAACGTACCAACCGTACCTCGTCAAACTCGAATTCACTGCATCGGTCATAGACAGTCTCATTCATGAAGGAAAGAACGACTTTGGAGATTTCATAAAGCTGCAGGAAGCTTCGGAACACTGTCAAGGTTGGAGCCTCGAGAAATATTTAATCGAGCCCGTCAATCGACTTGCGCAATATCCGGAGGTGTTCAGGGCAAGTGTTGATCATGTTCTTTGCCAGTTTGCTGACCTATTCGGTGCAGAGGCTGCTGCAGTTGACACCAAAGTCCCACCCTGATTACATGTCGACGTTTTCGCTCTTTCACGCCGCCAAACTGACGATTCGGGTTCTGAGCGAGGTCAAGGACCGTGAGGATGCATACGAATTTGTGAAAATGGCTTGCTCTGGTATCAAGGGAATCTCTTCTGTGCACCTCGTTCATCGAGAACGGCGCTTGCTCATCCGCGGATCAATGATGTGCGTACAAGTGAGCAACGACGAGCAAGTGTTATCGTTCGAGCCTCTTGCAGACAGTCAAACCGCTTCGCGATCGGACATCCCCCCGGGCCAACGCGTTCGACGCGCTGACAAGCTCTCTAACGCGGTCAACGTCTGGCGAGGTCGATCCAACTCTATCAAGTCGACAGCATCGACCGTGGTGTCGTTTGGCACGGCGCCGTCGAGCTTTGACGTGCTTGTGGGCCAGCCTGCGCTGGGCACGCCCGTGGTCCTCGTCGAGTCTGAGCCGGTGGACGTGGAGGTGTTCGTCTTCACGGACCTCGTCTTACTGGCGTCTCGTCTTTCTTTGCACGGGAACGATGTCGATACGTGCGACTTAGAGCCTCTCGAAGGATTTGGACTGTCGAGGGTCGTTTCTGTGCTCGACGAGATCGGTGAGTGTGGTTTCTTTCAATGTGTGTGCTATGACTCATGACGGAATGAAACGAAAACGAAAACGGATCAGATCGTCGCGCATGCATCACGCTCGACCTCGCCCCGCTGACAGCCCGTGTCCTTGAGGAAGGTTATGTCCAGTCGACCGGGCCCGTCGTCACGATCTCGCTCTCCCTCCCGTACGCACAGCGAGCTCGGAGCGGTGAGCGTGCGCCGCTCAACGACTGGCTCACACCGCTCCGACGTTGTTGTCGGTACACGCTCCGCTCGCTGTCGTCGCTCAGCACGACGAACGTGCTCGTCGATCGGGCCTCGTCCGCTACGGCGACCCAGAAGCCGGTCTTGTCGATCCTCGCGGCGGGTCTGCCGTTCCCAAAGAGTCCGTCGATGCAGATCGAAGAGTCGGAGCGGGGCCTGGCGAGCGATTCGGAGCAACAAGAACGCGAAGAACGTGGGTGGTGGTCGAAGCGGTTCCATGAAGTCTTTTCGGAGCTGAGCGAACAAGAGACCGTTCCGTGCTAACTTGACTTGACGTCAAAAAGAGACGGACGGACGGACGGACAGACAATGGAGACCCGTTGTATGATACATTGGACTACGAGTACAAAACCCCTTTTGGACGTGCTGTGAATGACGATGCTGTAGATAACAGTGTATATATGCAATGTATATCATGACCCATCTCAATTTTTTTCATCGCGTTGCGAGCGCTGCAAGAAGTGTATCCGTATCCACCTTGGCAGCTGTTCCAAAAATAAAAAATATCAGCCACCAAAACAAGAACGACACCTCTAATTCGTCGAACGCGCACCTTTGAGCACCAGCCTCACGAACCGCTGTGCCAGATGCGGATGGTCCTCCTCGAGCTTCTTCATGCTCTCCGCAGCGAGCCTCCACAACACCGCATCACGCTCGACGACGACCCGCGCGTTCCGCGGTAGCCCCGAGAGCGCGGACAGCTCGCCTGCGAGAGTCCCCGACACCATGCTCTCCTCGATGATCGGCGTGTGCTCCGCAAACTTGTACGATGCGCGGAGGACGCCCGATTGGATGATGTACAGCCCGTTTGGCGGGTCATCTTTCTCCCACAGGACGGCGCCGGCGGTGAGGGCGACGTGCTCAAAGTAGGGCGCGAGCGCGGTCAGGGATGCGTGGTCGAGGGCGTCAAAGGACCCGAAAGCTTTGAGGAGCGTGTGGAGAGGTTCGGCGGAGACGTCGGTGAAGAGTTCTGGGAAGAGGCCCGGGAGTGAACACGATGAGAAGAGAAAAGAGGGAGAGAGAGAGACGCATTACCGCCTGCTATGATCCGCTCTCCTGCGTCTTTCAGTTGTAATCGCCGAGGTGACCCGACCAAGGTCTCGTGGAAGTCGACGTCCACCTTTTGACGACCCGGGAGCACTGGCCAAGACAGCTCCACATTCAGCCGGGTGGTAGATGAGGCACACACGTGCACGGGTGACTTACCAACGGGCGTAGACTCCTTTTTCTGCGCCCTAAACCACGCACGCAGATACGCATTCTCCGTCCCTGTGTCACACACTCCATCAGCATACAACACAAACAAACAACACGGGGAACCCATCCACGACTCACACTCCATGGCATCATTCAAAGTCTCAAACAACTCCACATATGGCTGCTCCAACACGCCTACGCTGCCCAACGCCTTGCCCACTTCCGCCCTCGAGACACCGCAAAAGACGAGCACGACGCCCTTGGCGGCCAACAGCCTCTGAACTCTTACAAACGCTTCCGCAGCTGACAGGTCGACACCAGCGACGAGCGAAAAATCGACGACTACAAAGCGGACCGGGTGAGCATGAAATGTCGGGTCGTTGACGAGCGACCGGATGGTGTCTTCGACATGAGAAATCGTGCCAAAGAAGAGAAATCCTTGCAGTTGGATGATGCGTGTCTGGTTGGACACTTCGCGGATGTATGCGCGGTGAGCTGCTGGACGGCGGACGGTGGAGATTGCAGTGTCTCCCGTATAGCAAGTTCGAATGCTGCGACGCTGGGAGTTTTGAACGACAAAGAAGAAACCTGAGACATGACATGAACCAGTGAGTCGTTGCAAATATTATCGCGAGGATTAAAGGAGAGGAAGCATGAACTCACAACTAACGATGATCCCAAACAAAACGCCAATGACAAAGTCCCAAACGGTCATGGTGATCATGATACTGACTATCGTGATGTATTCCAACCTAGCCAGATGCCGCGTCACAAAAACCAACACCTAACGCACCGATTGCGCAATGCTCACCTGCTCACACGATGCCTCGTGTCCCACAACGCTTCCTTCACAAGGTCGATACCGAGAACGAAAATGAGCGCGCCGACAACCATGACAGCTACGTGTAAGACACATCCATATCAGGTTTACCAAAGGGCGTTGGGAAAGGACGCACGAATGTATGCGATCGGCCAGGTGCCGATAATAAGAAGCAAAAACGTGGCCAAAGCAAGCATAAACCCAGCGACACGATTCCCTCCACCCACACGATAAAATCTGTGTTCCGCGATATAGTTCTCAGTTCACCCAAGGTAATGCAGAGAGGAAAAGGACTGACAAGAGCGTATTGACATAGACTAGATAATTCGGACTTTCGACACGTCAGCATCTCACCGCAGCGCATGATAGGTAAGGACATACACAGTACCAAGTAACCCTGCCGCAAAGTTGGACATTCCGTGAGCAACGAGTTCTTTATCCGTATCGACGTCTTCGTCCAATGATACAGCTGTACGACCCAACAACAGGACAATTCGTCAGCGAGGTAATGCCGGGAGAACAAGCCTGACGCTCACCCAGAGCAGGAACATTAAGAGGAGGATGCAATATATTGAAGAACAGCCTAGCAGTCCAGCCAAATCAGCAACATGTGTGGTTCGAAATAGACCACAAAATTACGCACAGTGCGAACTGCGTAGGCAGCGTTGTCCAGATAAGAGTCCACTGCACGGCACGCCAGTCTTTGAGTCAGAAATTAGCCATCCACGAGTCTACTCCACGACACGTCGGAAGAGAATGTAACCCACCATAATAAGTGTAAAAGGCATACCAGCTATCCATACCTCCGACCTCCTGCGCAGTTTCGAACAACCATCCGTCCCGTCGGAGCGTATCGAGATCGAGCTGTGCAGCCGCGACGACGATGTAAAAGATGATCGGTATGACTAGGAAATCTACGATACTCTAGCTCAAGGATATGACCCAAGACAACGGCACGGAAGACTCACAGATAGGAAACAAAAGTTGATGCTTCCACCTCGCGGTGATTACTCTCAAGAGCACCGCCAGCGCCAGCGGCAGGACCCACATCGAGAGCGCATGCGGGTCGAGAGCAAAATATCGGAGAATTTCCCAAGTCGGTGGATTAAGTGCATCGGAAGGGAGGCGCGTGCTGACTGTGAGTCTGCCATATTCGGGACCCATACACAGGAGACACATAATAGCAGCGAAGCATACACGTCAAGACGACGGCGAATACCGTAACCGGGGGACATAGCAATCAGGAACCGGGGTTCCACTTCAAGAAAGCAAGACTCACCCTGTCAGAATCAAAAATATCCCCACACCACCTATACACCTGTGGAACGAACCACATCAGTCCAACCACATCAGTTGGCACCGTATCACGCGTTACAACGGCGGTGCATCAGGAACGATGAGCGGTACTTACCCGACGAGAATATGTCTGGGGAAGAACCCAATAAGGACGCCAAGGCGAAGGTACCCCAAAAGGAAGAACGTGAATCCTGAATGATGGTCAGATGGTCTGGATCATAGCGTCACTTTGAAATTGAAGAATCTTTCAACATGAAGCACGTCCAGCTGATCTGCACATGCTCCACCTCGCCGTTATCTTCCCCACTCCGATTCGAACAAGGGAAGGGAATTTCAAACCCCACGGAAAGCCGCAGCGCCGAGGCAAAGCCACTGCGGTTAGCAAGATTGAAGACAAGCTGAAACGTTGGACAAAACGGAATCCAGGCTTGCTCTAGAGCAATCTAGAGCAGGCCTGGAGTGCTCCAGATTCTGTTTTGTCAAACATTTAGACCAGTCTCAAACACTGGTAACCATGTTGTGTCTTTCCTTTGCCACGAAGAATGTCACACAGGGGTGATGACTTACCGGTGAGCAAGCTAGACAGTGCAAACGCCACAAGTGTGGTCGCTACAACCTCCCGATTCATGACATTCATCCCGGCCCAGTCATCGCCAATGACGTCTCGTGCGATTGTTGATGCTAGAATGTGGAAGAAGGGCTATAGAATGTTATAGAGTGTGAGTTCACGTTTGCAAAGGCGTACAAAGAAAATAGAAAGATGACGAGCAAACAGTGACAAACAGTCATCTGGGAAGGAGCACAGAGGGAGAAAAGTGGTACGTACCACTACCTCAATCATCATACTCCCATTCGCACCCGCGAAATTGCTCCCGCCAAGAGTATACACTAGTTGAGCAACGACCGTTCTAGATGACGACAAATTGTCAGCTTAGTATAGCGCATGCATTTCGTCATACATGACATGTCACGTCAGTTGACGCACGGTAATGAAGTGGTAACAATAAACTAAAATAAAACGGATCCACTCACGACACGAAAAACATGGACACACCAGCTCCTCCGAACTTGGCAAACAGACCCGCAGCGGGGAATATGATCATACCATCTAGTCAAATCACGTGAGTAACCGCCAGTGACTCGGACATAAAAGATTCCCCCGGGTCGCGTACCCTGAACGCTTTTACGCGGGATCCAAACGTGGGGCATCCGAGTGGAGTAATTATGAATGGAAACACGTACAAGAAATCCCATCCAAAACATTCAGCAACGTGCCTAGGACAACGGCAGGAATGGCCCTGAAAGCTTTTCTTCCTAGGTTTGGATCGAGAATGTTCCGAAACGTTCGAGACGGCTTGGACAGGAACGCGATTGAGCTATAGTTACTTGGGATGGTTGGTTTTGCGTGCTGCGGCTGTGTTTTGGTGACCACAAACATGGGCCGGGAACAATTGTTGGCGTCTTCGTGGTGAAAAGTAGCGTGATCGGCGTGGAGTAACGAAGTTGTCTCATTAGGTATTGGTTGCGACTGATCTGGGAGTTCAGGCTCCATCTCTTCGCCCGACGCCGCAGGATGGGG
Organism: Boletus sensibilis; assembly: GCA_038092655.1. NCBI lineage: Eukaryota > Fungi > Basidiomycota > Agaricomycetes > Boletales > Boletaceae > Boletus > Boletus sensibilis. The sequence continues at coordinate 9,622 of JBBPQU010000256.1, read as the reverse complement.
TCCCGTCGCTGATTTCGATCCCAGGCCGCGTGGGGCGTCGGCAGCGACGGACGAGAAGTAAGCGTTGCCTTGGCGCTCGTTGGTCGGTGTTACGGACATTTGGGAAATGGGATATTCCAATGCGCTGGCACGTTCGCGTCCTGTTCCGGAACTAACTTGCTCGCCACCGAGCAACTCCTTGCTTCCTCTGCCCTCCTGCTTATGAGCGAGGAGGACGGAGAGGGCGGAAGGCGGGCCGAGTGTTGTATGCCCTACTCCACGAGGAGTGAACACACCTGAACCGGTGGTGGCGCTGGCGGAGGGACCTGTTGGACTGGAGTCGAATGTGTAAGTAGATGCGGAGAGGTCCTCGTCGGCATCCATGTCTGCTTCAGAGACCAGGGAGAACCGTGGACTCCCTCTGTTCATGTTGAGGGAAGAAGGGGCGAACGAGGATGGGAGGGGATGTAAGTGTTTAAAAGATGGATGAGGAGCGGTTCTAGAAATGGTTTCAGGGGTACCATCTTGGATCGTACTGCTCGGGAAGATGAAAGAGTCACGGGATTGGGACGCAGAAGCTAGAACGTGTCACGGCAAGGTGAGGATTGAGTTACGGTCATTCAGTGTTGCAATTCAATCAAACGCACGTTCGGAAAAAGGCTGGGCTGGGCCTTGGGTGGCGTGGGCAGTCAAAGAAGAAGGGGGAAGATGACAGCCGTGTGAGGGAGGTAGGCGAAAAGGCGGGGGAGAGTTGGAAGCGGGATGCGGCATGACGGTATTTGAAAGTTGGACTGTACTTGCGCGTATGACGCCCTGCGAGCGTGGCTGGGCTGAATTGCGAGAGGAGGTAGAGACATAGCTCATGGGCTGTAGCAGACTGGGGGATAGAAGGTCAGGCAGGTGAACTGGAAAGACAATGGAAAACATACCCAGCTCTACGCAAGACGGACTCGTCCGGAGGTGGCGACGCGGTGGGTTGCATGGCGCCATCGTCGTCAGAGTTGTCCTCGCCGTGTTCGGTCTCGCGGCGGACGTCGTGCACGTCGTTGTGCGCGGTGTGGACATTGGGACGGAGGGACATGAAAGAAGAGATAAAGAGTTTGTCATGCCATCGTTGACCACCGCGCGAGTCTGCCCCGTCATCGAGTTCACTTATCGCTCTGGAAGTCATTCCAAACACGGAAATATCTCGGCACCGAACTCCCCGTTATCACCCGTGTCACGTGGACACACAGGCGCATCACTGTCTCCGCCGACGTGCTCGACGACGACGACGACGACGATGTCAAACACGATTTTGCTGTGCGTGTCTTTGTTTTCATCGCGAAAGAAAGCTAACAAGACGTCTAGTTACCCCCTCTCCAATTTTACGTTCAGGTTGGTCCTCCTTGCCCCCGTTCGACACTGTCTGGCTCACCCTTTGTTAGCACCAAGGAAGCTCAGCCCGAAGAAGACCCCTCTGTTTCTGCCCGCTTGCAGCGTCTTCAAAACAATTATGAAGATTTTGGCATGCGTCGTACCGTAGAGGGCATCCTCGTTGTGCACGACCACGGTCATCCCCACATCCTCATGCTCCAGATCGCGAACGCGTTCTTCAAGCTGTAAGCACCCTTTTCTCACTCGATGCACTTAGTTTGAAGCCCCTGCAGTCCAGGCGACTACCTCAAACCCGGTGAAGACGACGTCGACGGCCTCAAGCGTAGATTGGACGAGCGTCTCGCCCCACCCTCCGAATCGAAACAATTTAATGCATCGCATGGTGTGGATAACGAATGGGAAATTGGAGACTGTCTTGCTCAGTGGTGGAGACCCAATTTTGAGACGTTCATGGTACGTTTGATTGCTGATCCACTTTACTCCGAGTCTCGACTACGCTCCTGTCAGTACCCTTTCGTTCCTGCGCATATAACCAAGCCCAAGGAGTGCAAGAAGCTCTTCCTGGTCCAGATGCCCGAGCGAAGTACGTCCTCATCATTTTCCTCGCGACTCTTTCTGATTGCTCTCGCAGAAGTGCTCGCAGTCCCCAAAAACATGAAGCTACTCGCGATTCCTCTCTTTGAGCTATACGACAACGCAGCCCGGTATGTATCTCACAATTTACGGCGCATACATCGCTTAGCGCATCAAACCACTGATGGATATTCTAGATATGGTCCCCAGCTCTCTGCAATACCGCACTTGCTATCGAGGTACAACTTCATCTACCAGTAAAAATGCCCAATCCCCGCGCATATACGGTACTCTCGATCATGCACCGCATACAGAACTGGCATATTGGAAATCGTCGTCCGTTGAGCCCATTACTCGCTTGGCAGCCTTGGCGGTTATGTGCGAGGCAGGGATAGTTATAGATTCACATACATCAATTATTCGTGTTGTATTCGCACCGTGTTGTCGTCTGAGCATTGTTCCAGTAGTACTGTCCAAATGTTGAAATATTCTCGTGCCCTGATCGAGTAACCCCGCGCGGAGTCAATGAGGCACAACCGGTGTGGCACTCATCTGGCAGCGTCAAGGCCATCACTTTCACTCGCACCTAACGACAACCTCGGACCCACTAACTTCGCCGCAAGCTCATTAGAGGATATACTCCAGGTCAATGCCACCCATCGAAACCAGCCCAACGTCCTCTGGATCGAGCGCCTCCACCCCTGTTAACGTCAAGCTTCTCCTGATAGGAAACGCCTCCGTAGGGAAGAGCAGCCTGCTACTGCGGTTCTCTGATGAGGCATGGATACCCGAGGACGAGGCGACTGCTACGATTGGGGTTGACTTTCGGGTGAGTATGCACTGCTGGATCTGAGCTTGGCGTGGCTGGGAGAATAGGATGGGCAGTCAGGCTCAACGGTGTGTTTTGTGTGAGAGGGTTACGGAACATGTTGCGCCTCAAATTTCCTATCTCTTATCAATGACGCCTCGGAAGGACAGTCAGATGGGATATTGACAATGTACGACGACAGATCCACAAGATGGAAGTGAATGGGCGGAAAGTGAAGCTTAGTATATGGGTCAGTCGATCTCCATCTTTTCCATGCTTTTTCCCCGTCCCACTTTTGTGAAGAAGCGAAAACTGAATTCTCCCTTCAAAGGATACAGCAGGACAAGAGCGTTTTCGGACCATCACATCTGCGTATTATCGTGGTGCACAGGGAATTATTCTAGGTCAGTACAAGCGGTGACTGCGTTCTCGTTAGCTCATGCTGCTCGTGACGTTCTCCTGTCCCGCTGCGTTTTGTTCAAACGACGAAAAGTATATGACGTCGCCAACCGGGAAACCTTTGACGCACTTCCGAAATGGTTCACAGAAATTGATACCTACGTGTCCACAACAGTACCCAAGATCATTGTCGGCAATAAATTAGACAAGGTATGTCCGGATCGTTCGCACCGCGCAGAGTCTGAGCGATTGGCAGGAGCACTCGCGGCAGGTGCCCACGAATGAAGCGGCTGTTTTCGCAGAGCGGCAAGATGCGCTGTTCCTCGAGGCATCTGCCAAGACGGCGGTTGGTGTGCGAGAGGTGTTTGAGGATCTGGTGAAGAAGATATTGGAGACGCCTGAGTTGTGGGCACCGGTGACGCCCGAGACGGCCAAGAGCGCACGGGAAGGGATGCCGGGCACGATTGATCTTGGAGGGGGGGATGGAGCGGGTGGGGACGGGTATGGCGGGTGTTCGTGTTAATATACCCATGACGTAATCAACAACACGTGTTGTACAGGAAATTTGAGAGAGAAAGTCAGACACGCTCCAACTTGTCAGTTGTTCGCCATGGCCCCTACCCCCAACGCAGCCCCGTCGTCCTGCATCGACCGCATTCAAGACTTTGTCTCAGAAAACAGGCGCGCAATCATCGTCGCAACTGCTGCTGCCCTCCTCGCTGCCGGCGCCATCTACTACGCTTCGTCCTCGAGACCGCCCTCCGGAAAGGGCAAGTCAAAGGACAGAAAGACCAAGAAGAGGACCGTGAATGACCTCGACGGCCCCATAATCGAGGAGATAAAACCCAAGGTCGAGGACGTCGACGGTGTGTCCCACCGCTTCCCGCCACCCCTTGCCACCCTGACTGCACTCCCTACAGAAAATGCACCGCTATCCGCTGAGGAGATAGCTGCCCTGCCGTTCGAGGTTCGGTCTCCCCTTCACCACCGTGCAACATGCATCTCACTCGTTTCTCTCACAGGAACGCGTAAAACAGGCTGCGTCCCTCAAGACACGGGGTAATTCCCTCTACCAGGCTCGCAAGTTCGAGCAGGCCATCAGCCTCTACACACAGGCCATCCAGGTCTCGCCACGACCAGAACCCGTCTTTTACAGCAATCGAGCCGCATGTCCGTCTTACCCCCAAAACGGCAGTCATTCCCGTACTCATGCATCCCGTTTGCAGGTTACATGTACATGTCACCTCCGCAACACGAGCGGGTCGTGGCAGACTGCGACGATGCTCTCCGCCAGGACCCGGGTTACGTCAAGGCTCTCAACAGGCGGGCAACTGCTCTCGAGTCCTTGAACCGCTATGAAGAAGCCTTGAGAGGTCTGTATTATCATTGCACACAGCTTGTTCCTCGGTGTTGGACTCAATTCTCTCTTTGCAGATTTCACCGCTGCGACAATTCTTGAAAAGTTCCAAAACGAGACGGCCGCACAAGCAGTAGAACGTGTGTTGAAGAAGCTTGCAACGGAAAAGGCGCAATCCATTCTCACCGTGGGTGACCTACCATTCTGTTAAACCTCGTCTCTCACACTCGTTATTCTAACCCGCGAATAGACCCGGGAACCCCGTTTGCCTTCGCAAACATTCATCTCGGCCTATTTCGCTGCTTTCCGGAAACGTGAGTTCTTCACTGCGTCATCCGATTGGTAAACCGACCAATCCGTAGGACCGCTTCCTACGCTTCCCGAGACCCCATCGCAAGGCGATCAAACACTCTTGCTGGCGCTTGAGGCACTCGAGGCAGCCGACTACCCGCATGCGCTTACCCTCGTCAACGAGGCTCTCGAACAGGGGATATCGTGGGATACTGGTCGCGCCGAGGCCCACAATTTGAGGGGAACATTCAAGTACGTCAACCATGCATGCATCCCCCATCTTCTGAGCTAACAATCCTCTCTCTGCAGGTTCCTGACTGCAGATGTTCGTGGAGCCAAAGCCGACCTGCTCGAATCTCTCAATCTCAACCCTTCATTCACTCAATCGCTAGTGAAGCTTGCGAGCGTGCACATGGAAGAGGGTGACAATGCGCAGGCAATGAAGTGCTTCGATGATGCTGTTAGGATCAATGAGGACGATCCCGATACTTACTACCATCGGGGGCAGGGTGTGTTGGTCTCATTCCTACCTGATGGTTTAAATTGACTCTTTGCAAAGTTTTCTTCATCACGAACGACTTCTTGTCCGCTGCGTCCAACTACACCAAGTCGTCCACGCTTGATTCGTCATTCGTGTTCTCGCACATTCAACTTGCCGTTGCACAATACAAATTGGGCAACCTTGGGAACAGCATGGCGACCTTCCGACGGACGATGACGTCATTCCCTTCGAGGGGTGAAGTCTGCAACTACTAGTACGTTTCGTGGCAGGATTACGATTGGGGAGCAGCTGATAGACTCTACGTTGTAGCGGTGAACTATTGTTGGACCAACAGCGATTCCAAGAAGCCGTTGAGAAGTTCGACAGGGCGATCGAACTCGAGAAAGCCAAGTCAGTTTTTCTCGCGATCTGCTACTCCTTTGACGCTGAATCGGAATTGCTAGCTCCCCTCCCAATCCACTACCTCTTGTCAACAAAGCGCTTGCAATTTTCCAATGGCGTCAAGACCTTCCAGCCGCAGAAGCACTTTGTCGCGAGGCCCTTGTTCTGGACCCTTCATGCGAGCCTGCCGTTGCCACACTTGCACAGCTCGCTCTCCAAAAGAGCGAGATCGAGGTTGCGATCACCTGGTTCGAGAAGCAAGTCGAGATGGCTAGAGGAGAAGCGGAGATCACCGCCGCGCTGACCTACCTCGAGGTGAGCTGACATTGGCCAAGTGTTCTCATTCGACCATGTGAAACTGACTCTTTTTTAGGCTAGCAAAGCACAGTTACAGTTCATCAGCAACTATCCTCAAATGGCGGAGCAATTGTCCCAGATTGCACGGGGGATGATGTAGTTTCGAGTGTCCACGGACCAGTTATCTGCGCTAGTTGGCAAGCATGCATGTAGGACAGACTATAGAAACGCCCTGTCGATGAGGATGATGAGACTGAGGACGTGCAACACCCAACCATTGTCGCCTGCAAGTTATCACATCTTTAATAGCTACATACTCTTTGCTTTGCTTTCTTTCTTTCTTTTTCTTTTCCCTCACCCCCACCCCCACTCCCCCTGCTTTCAGTTTTTTCATATTCATCATGTCCGTAAACCTCGTCTTTACCTTTTGCGTTGTCGAACCATCCTCGCTCTCCTACATGCCGGTTTGTTCCGGACGAGTGCCATGCTAGTCGACCTGACATGTCACGCATTTTTCAATTGGTCGAATACCATCACACGCTCACCACTCCTCATATTTTGCTGTCTGCTCGTGAGAGGCTTGTCTGCAAGGGACATCATGGGGTGGTTATGATTGTCAAGCCAGCAGAAGATTCCGTCTATCTTGCCCAGAGCCGGATATCAAAGAACGAGCTGGAACTTTATCCCCTCTCAGGCTATCCAGGCCGTGGTTGGTCGAATACCATCATACGCCAGGACATGGATGCACCAGGACCGGAGGTGGCTTGGCACAACTGTAAAACCTCTGACTAGAATACTTGATGCATTAAAAGGACGAGCGAACACATATGGACCATGTTCGTGTGACCCATTATCGACTCACTGATGCCGGACAGAACTGGTGATGATCGTCTTCACCTTCACCATCTAGCTGTTCAATGACAGGAAATGCTACTAAGTGGACTCTTCCATTGTTTATAGCCACGTCTGAATATCGTTTTTGTTATCGGCAACGTCTGCAGCATCACTGCCAGGCGGCCTTCTGTCGCCCTCTCTCGCTGCTCGCGTCCACAGGGCCAAGAGCACATCAAACATATCTTCGCGAGTCAGCTGGTCCGCTGGGTTGACAGCTTGTGCTTTGTTTGCACTCTGTGTGTCATATCGAATGGTACGAGCTGTTGACTGATGAGGTACCTGTCTGGTCGGATCCCCTGATGCATCTTCACCGTCATCGCCTTCTACGCCACTTTCATAATAAGAATCCCTTGAATTAGCCCGGACATATTCGATGAAATCTTTTCGACCCCATGCCTGCAAAATTGCTGCGGCGTAACAGAGATCCACAATGATGGCATGCGGCCACTGGCTGATGTCTTGTGGTTGCCGTGTATCAGAGTTGTGAGGGCTGAGATGGGAAATCCCATGGCCAATCTGAGATGATTGAATATACTGCAATGTAAAGCAATTTGCAGGACTCCCTGCATTTGGTGGTTGGTGGTAAGGAATATCATCAACGGTCAAAGCAAAATTAGGTGTCTATTGGATACTTGAGTTGCACGGAATAGACAGGAACGACATCACAGACCTTCAAAAAAGTTATGTCACCTGCATCAAGTGCGCGATGGAAGACAACGCAAAGTAGGATCCCATTTCGAACGTCGTTAATGTCGTCCAACGGGTCCACGAGACCATATGTTTCACTTCGGTGGTTGAAGAGGTTTGACATGTACTTGATTGAAGGGTCACATTTTGCTATGAATTAATGTAAGATCCATGAAAACGCAACGCTGTCTCCCTTTGAATGGGGGATAAAATGGCATGCATCGCAATTGTGGGCGAGATCGCCAGTCAACACGCAGGTACCATCACGCTCGATCAATTTGTGTCTGAAATCCGCCCTCTCAGTCGATAAATCCGATGCGCTCGACGTTCTGTTGTCAAATGCATCGACATCGGCGAAGCGAGGTTCGCCTGAAAAGGTCAACAATGTTAAGAAGGATCTTGGTGTATAGGAGTCCAGCTTGCCGTCTGATATAAAATAGTAAGAACGGGCCTCTATCTGTGCTGTGTAGCTAAGCTCTGGGCCGTTCATGGACGTGGAGAGGTAGCCTTCTCGTCCGTAGATGATGAACCCGAGGAACCTCAGCCACTTCAGAGGTGTGATAGCAAAGGTTGTACATTCAGCAAGCGGGATGGACAATACGAGTTTGCTCCTATCGTTGAAACACAGCAGTAGCTTGACTCTCGGGATGGACATGATGCATCATGACTGGTGGTTGACATCTGGTGAGTTGGAGTTAGTGGGTCTCCCCAATATTCAAACTCTGCACCTGCGCAAATCGCGGCTCAGGAACACCCGAGGCAAGACCCCGTGCGCTACACCACATTTTGCTGATTGCCCGTGAGAAGCTTGTCTGCAAGGGACGTGGGTTGGTTATGATTGTCAAGCCAGCAGAATATTCCATCTATCTTGCCTGGAGCCGTCTGAGTTGAAACTGATCTTGGAGATCAAAAAAACGAGCAAGAACTCATCCACGTCCATCAACTTGAAGGCAGGAGCTCTTTTGAGAAACCGGGGCTTCCCCCCTGGCCTGGTCCAATGCAGAAAACACCAGTTACGGTTGTCTGAGGGTCGGGCACGCGGAGCTCGCGTGTTAGATGCTCACCACTGGCAGTGCCCAATCCCCATACACTGTCAATGGGAGAGTTATGTAATCCCTATGGATTTCGTGTCAAGCATTACACAACTTCCGGACCGTGACGCGTGACGATCCATGATCAGAATTCAAGGCAGTCGTGTTTCAACCGGGTCGATTTCTTTACGAACAAAAATCGCCATCAGCGGGCGCAGCTCAAAGTTCAATGGGACAAAAGTGCATTCCAGCCACGCTACTCCTCGAGATTGACAGTAAATCGTACATACATGCGTGGTAAACGGTCCCCTACTAGAATCTCAAGCGACATGCGGTATGCCCAAAAAATCATGATGCGTGCTGCGTGCAGTTCAAGAAAAAAATTTCGTGGGCAACGGAGACGTTTCATTCAGTGCGCCGCAACAGCAACAGGAGCCTGAAAAGACTCGGCTTTCCAGCCGCCCTGTAAAGGAGGAAACACACATCAGCAAACAAGAACGAGGGGGTAGAACCATCTGCCAACTGGACGTACGGGGAAGATGTCCGCGTGGCGCTGCCAGTCGAAAAAGTGTACAGGCTGGTTCTTGTCATTGACATCTTCCGCCACCGCCGCCGACAACAACGAGACCTCGGCCGGGTGGATCGTCCTTGGGGCTGCCCGTCCAGCCGGGACAGGTGGCGCCACTTTGCCGCCCTGTGCGGACGCGATGACTTTGCCACCCAAGTCCTCGAGTTTACCCGTAAGCGCCTGGGCGATGAGATTCATGGTGGTCTCCATGCTGTTCTGGCCCTCGGGAATGCTGCTGTGGACGATGATCTCGTTGATGATGCGAGAGGGAATGGTGATCACGCCGCGCACGATAGAGTCGACCGCGCGGCGGACAGCACACGCCCTGCACGGGGAATTGTTCTCGCGCGTAAAGACGGTGACGCTGCCGACCAGTTCTTCCTTGTAGTAGAGGTTGAAGTGGTAGGACGTGCCGATGGCGTGCTCGGAGAGCCGGACGAGGACCTTGAAGACGCGGAAGTTCTTGATCGGCTGGAAG
>JBBPQU010000255.1:0-28084 GCA_038092655.1 Boletus sensibilis | reverse complement strand
ATGGAACATAAGATAATGTATTGATCATAGACAAGGTCCGAGGGTCAGGAGTTGCGTCTCTAGTGAGAACACACCGGAGTTTGTATGTACAGATGTGGAGTTGGTCCGGAGGACCGGGGTTGGACTCAGAGGATTTCTGGGATATGACAGTATCCCCCTCTTAGGCCTGAATCCCTGAAGGCCTACATGAGGAACAATGCAGAGTGATAATGTTGGAATCTGAAAACTGTGGACACCGCATGGAGGTGTATAAAGTCTGATGTTGTATCCAATGTCCTTCATCCTAAACCACCATGTCTGGAATCGAAGACATCAAAAACTGGTCTGACAAACGTTTGATGGAGTGCGCCGATGACGACGACAACATTTGCACCACCAAGTTTGCCGAGCAGCGGTGACGGGTCAAGGAGCAGCAGGTGGAAGAGGAACAAAAGAAGGTGGAGGAGGAAGAGGCGCGGAAGAAGGTGGAAGCAGAGACGAAGCACAAGGCCGAGGAAGAGGCGGCAGCGTGCAGGAAGGCCAAGGCAGCGGCGAAACAACGGGTAAGTGTGACTAGCTTCTAGATACCATATGCTAACCTTTGTAGGCTGAGCAAGTCCAGGCGGAGCAGAGTGCCGCCAAGGGCAAGGAGAAGGCAAAGGAGCCGGAGCTCCCAGAGTGCGAGCAATGCACGGAGCGTGGGTTCGAATATGAGCTTGGGCCCGGCAAGTCCACCTCGTGCGTGGCTTGTATCGAGGCCAAAAGTAAGTGTGTATGGCCAGGGGCGGAGAAGCCGGAGTGACGGAGGAGGAAGAGGTCGGAGGTGGAGTCGCCATGGGGAAAAAAGAAGCGAGCGTGGATGGAGACTGGAGCAGAAGGGTTGAAGGCGAGCAGATCGAAGGCAGTGGAGTTGCACACGGGGAGCGCAACTAGCACAGAGGCCTTCGGGATGCCTGCGGAGCTCTCCAAGGAGCTCTGTGGGTTAATCCGGGGCCTTTGTCGCTGGCTTGACAACCAGAACCAGCTGCTGGGAAGGTTGGTGGAGCTGAAGGTGGAGGAGGTTTTTGGGTCGAGGGAAGACACCGAAGAAGAGTACGAGGAGGCGGAGATTGAGATAACAGAGGTGACGGAGGTGTGGGCGGAGGCAGTGGAGCACGGGGAGATAACGGAGGACGGGGAGGTGGTGAAAAGTTCCGGAGCGGAAGAGGAAGATGGGGCGGAGGATGAAGAGGGCAGTGAGGAGGGTAGTGAGGATGAGGAGATGTAGGTAGTCATGCCCGTCGCCTCTATTGTAGTAAGTTTGTAATTGTGATTTGGTTTGGAGTTGGTCAAGCAGAGTCAGGTCCAGGCTTATCCGGATATCTGAGGTGATAATCATGAACAAGCTCAGAGGCATGATTGAGCTCCGTGGCAAGTAGCCATGACGTTTCATCATCAGTCCCTTCGTATCTGGACCATCACACCAGGTAAAGGAGCTTGCATTTCTGGCGTTGACAGTCTATCTTGCAGTCAAGGATCTCTGCGATCTCGAACTCTGGTTCACCATCTACTTCGACTGGAGGTGGCGGAGGTTGGGTGCGGTTTGGGATGGTATTTGGGATGGAAGGTTCCAACTGTGAAACATGGAAAACCGGGTGAACGGACTTCATAGAGTCTGGGAGTCGGAGGGTAAAGGAAAGGCTGCCAGCCTGAGCGATGATAGTATAAGGCCCTAAGTTCTTCTCGGAGAGTTTCTTAGAGGGCCTGGTAGAGTGGAAGTACTTTGCTTTGATGAAGACTTGGTCACTGATCTTGAAGTCCGGTGCTGGAGTTCATCTAGCATCCGCGGATCCTTGGTATCATTCTTGGGTGTGGGTCATTTCTTCACGGAGGAATTGATGAAGGGAATCAAGGTCTACGGAGTATTCTCGTGCCTTTGCGGAGGTGAGGTCGCGCTCGGAGCATTGTTGTAAGCGAACTCCGCTAGGGGCAGGAGTTCAGACCAGTTGTCTTGCTGGTAATTACAATACACTCGGAGGTACTGCTCGAGCATTTGGTTCATCCGTTCTGTCTGACCATCTCCTTTGGAATGATAACTGGAGGTGAAGTGGAGGCAGATATCTAGGGCTTTCCCGAGTGAGCGGAAAAAATGGAACACAAACTCCAAACCTTTATCGGAGGGGATATGGGAGGGGACTCCGTGCTTAGAAAAGACGTGGAGTAAGAAGAGCCTTGCGAGCTCCAGAGATGTGATGGTGTTGTGTGTCGGGATGAATATGCATTGCTTGGAGAGGTGATCCACGACGACGAGGATAGCGGTGTAACTGGAGGAAGCAGGGAGCTGTTCGATGAAGTCCATGGAGATGGAGTTCCATGGCTTCTCGGGGATGGGGAGTTGCTTCAATAATCCATAAGGCCAGTGTCTTGGAACCTTTGCGCAGACGCAGGATGTACAGGAGGAAACATATTCCTTGACAAATGTCCTGATTCCTGGCCAGGTGTATTTGCAGCAAATGAGTTCCAAAGTCTGGTTCTGACCGAAATGTCTGGAGAGCAGATGATCATGTTTGTAGCAGAGTACTCGGAGTCGAAGGTCGTTTGCATTGGGGACATAGATGTGTTTGTCCAGATGGAGGAATCTGTCGTCATCGACTGACCAATGAGAGTTGGAGGGATCGGACATGTGGAGTTCAGCTAGAGGATCTGAGGGAAGCGCAGAAAGAATGTCATTGTGGAGTTGTTCCACATCGGACAGGGTGCTAGCTCAGAGTACTGGAGCTGTGAGGTAAGTGGCTCAGAGGGACAAAGTGAGTTGCTCCTGAGTGAATACTGGTCAGAAGTTATGAGGGTTGACGTGAGCGTAGTCCTTATCCCCCTCTTTGGGATAGACGTCCCAGCGTCTAGTGAGGGCATCGGGCTTCGCGCCAAGGTGACTGGGATGGAAACAAATGATCATGTTGAATTGGGAGAGGAATTCCGACCACTGGGCTTGCCAGCAGGTCAGGAGTTTAGTGGTTGTGAAATACTCGAGGTTTTTGTGGTCCATAATGATGTTGATGGGAGTGCTGGAGCCTTCAAGATAGTGACGCCAAGTCTGGAAGGACTCGTGGATGGCAAGGAGTTCCTTGTCATGGGTGTCGTAGTTGAGTTCCGGAGTGGAAAGCATTCGCGAGTAGAAGGCGACTGGCCGGAGTTCCTCATCCAGGCAACAGATGGAAAGAATCCCAGCGATAGCATAATCGGAGGTGTTGGTTTCTATAATCAGCGGAGCATCCAGAGCCCAATGGGTAAGGATAGGGGCGGTGGTGAAGGCTTCCTTCAGGTTGCGGAAGGTGGAGCAACTGGCATCTGAAAAGTCCCACGGAATGCCTTTGCGAGTGAGGTGAGTCAAAGGAACTACAATATCGGAGTAATTCGCTATAAAGTGATGGTAGAAATTTGCGAATCTGAGGAAGGATTGGATGTCCTTGACCTTCCGAGGTTCCAGCCATTCTTTCACGGTCTGGACTTTGTCTGAAGACATAGAGAGACCGGAGGGAGAGATGATGTAGCCTAGATACTCGGTAGTGTCAGTGGACCATTCGCATTTTTCAGGCTTAGCATAGAGTCCATGCTTGTGGAGTCTTCAGAGGACTTCTCGGACATGCTCCTTGTGGGAGGCCTTGTCTTCAGAGTAGATAAGGATGTCATCCAAGTAGACTATGACGCAAACATCTAAAAGATCTGCGAAGACAGTATTAACAAACTGCTGGAATGCCGCAGGGGCATTAGTGAGACCGAATGGCATGACTAGCCACTCATAGGAGCCATAGCGCGTTCGGAAGGACATTTTCCATTTGTCTCCCTTGGCAATGCGGACTAGATGATACGCATGCCAGAGGTTGATTTTGGTATATATCTTAGCGTGGCTCGGAGCATCCAGAAGGTCGGAGATGTGGGGAAGTGGGTAGCGGTCTTTCTTTGTGATCTTGTTGAGTCCTCGGAAGTCGACGCAAAGACAGAGGGAACCATCCTTCTTGCGGACAAAGAGGACCGGAGCAGCATGAGCGGAGGAGGTGGGACGGATGAACCCCATTGCTAGGTGCTCATCGAGGAATGTGCGGAGTGAGCCAAGTTCGGAAGGGGAAAGGGAGTAGGTGGTACCCAACGGAGGGGATGCTCCTTCCTCGAGGTCGATCTTCAGATCGTGCTTGCGATGCGGAGCAAGCATGGATGCTTTGCTCTTGCTGAACACGTCGGAGAAGTCATGATATTCCAGAGGAACAGTGGAGAGGTCGACCTGTTCCAGAGGAGTGAGGGAGGTGGAGTGGAGATCACTCTCCTGGGGACAGAGTTGCAGACTAAACTGGACGGAGCCCTCAAGGCAACAGGCCAATGCGAAAGCTGGTGTACTGACAAGCACAATGGGCAGAGCCTTGCGATCAGAGAAACGCGGTGGATCGGAGGTGGGTTCAGCCGGCAGAAGTGATTCCGGAGGCTTCAGAGGAGAGCTCGGGGGTGCTGGCACACTCTGTTCAGGTGCACGGAATGAGATACTGCTCGTTACCCAGTCAATCAACGGATTGTGTCGGGTGAGCCAGTTGTGTCCTAGAACAAGGGAACAGGAGGAGTCCAGTGGAGTGACGTAGAACGTCGTCAGAGTGATGTCACTGGTTGCGAAGCGGACGGAGAGGTTGATGGCTCGGGTAATGGTGCTGTTGGATGTTCCATTGAAGAGGTGGAGTTGGAGTGGGGGTATGGAATAAGTGGAAAGTTTGTGTTTATTAACAAAGTTATTATCAATGAAACAGTCAGAGGATCTGGAGTCTACAAGCGCGGGAAACGGAGGGATTGGATAGGATGCTAAGGAAACGGAAGGCATAAGTGACTTAGGATCAGAAAGAGCGGACACATTGAGATGGATCTCCTTATGTGCACGGGTGGGTTCAACACAACCTCCAGTTCGTGTGGAGCTACGGAGGTTGCGGACTATTTTTTTGCCTCCAAGGTGGAGACCTCCGGTTTAGTTTCCGGAGTTGTGGTCGCTGCGCGGCCCTTGGCTGCCCGGGATGTGGACTTGGAGCAATCCTTAGCCATGTGGCCAGTGAGACCACAGAACATGCAGAGCTTGTTCTCGAAGCAACGTTTACACTCTTCTGAGGTGAGCTTGCCATCTTTTCCTAATTTTGACGACAAGTCCAGTTTCAGAGCTGCGGAGGTGGAAGTTCCTTTGCCTTTTGACTCTTTAGAGTCCTTAGAGCCACCATTGAAGGGGCAAGGAGTGGAAGGTGCAGGAGAGGAGGATTTGTTGGGTTTAGGTGCGGAGGATTGGTTGGTGTTCTTTGTCTGACGGCTGATCTCAGACTTGCACTCCCAGTAGCGCGCGCCGATCGCCTGAGCAAGAACTCGGAGTTCGGAGAGGGTCGGGGGCTTGCCAATGTGAGAGATCTCGTCTTTGATGCGGTCCGGCAGACCATTGTAGAAATGGTGCCGGAAGGCACCTTCTCCATAACCATGGACTTGCGAAGCAATCCTGTTGAATTCGACCATGTACTTATTGATGTGTTGAGTGTCCTTCATGGACAGGTGGTCGAGTTGGTGCTCCGCGTCTCTGACGGGATTGTGTGGACCGAAATTGGTTTGAAGCTCGAGGACAAACTCCTTATAATTGTCCATCCAGTAGGGACGGAGTGCAGGGTCTTCCATCTGGAGGAGGTCTGGTTCGAACCATTCCAGAGCCATACCCTTGAGGTACGACTGCGTGAACGTGACTTTGGCGCGGTCGGTGCTAAATGCCTTAGGGCGGTCTTGGAAGTTAAGTTCACATTGCACTAGGAAAACTCGGAGTTTGCGGGGTTCGGTCCCATCAAACTGATCCGGTTCTCGGACTTTAGTGCGGGGGGTAGAGTCGGAGGCGGGACGACGAGTGGAGCGGGCAAGGTCTTGGATGGCAACTGCAAGTAGAGCGAGGGTGTCTCATGGAAAGTGCTCATTGTCAGAGTCGTTCAGGTCGTCGTCATCACCGGGAATGTATGGGTCATCGTCAAATGGGTCATCTCCGGGGTCTGGGTCACCTGGAGCATCACCGTCCTCGGGGATGTGAAGGTCATGTGCTCTTTGACTTGAGCGCTAACTGGACAGGGAGGAAGATTTGGTCTTGTTTTTGTCGAGGTCGAGCTCAACGATATGCGCTCCAGGAGTCGGAGACTCCGGAGGGGGGTGTGCCTGAGAGGCGGAGGGTGTATGGCGTGTGGAGAATCCGCGGAATTGGTCAACAAGTTCGGGGCCTCGGCGACTGCTTCCGAAGATGCTTAGTGGGTTGTATCGGGGTGATGGTGGAGGGTTTGCGCCTAGGGCGCAGGTTTGTGATCTGGTAGTACGCGTAGCCATGTTAGACTTGTGACAAGCGGGAGTTCGAATATACTGTTAAGACCGGGCAAACTCCAAGGGGAACTCCGGAAAACTCCGGAGTTATCTTGGGCGGACGGGACTTGGCTTCACCATATATAATACACCCTTGTCAGGAGTCCTGTTTGTCCCGGAATTTACTAAGGGTCAGAGTGAGACTTAAGGCGTACTAGACATCAAGTCGAGCGGAGGTTCAAAGGAGAGTCTTCGAGACTCAGACGGAGGGTTTGGAGTTTATCTAAATCAATATTTGAACTGAGGAGAAAGTACAGGAGTAACAGAGGTTTATATACTACGGAGTTGTAGGGGATTAGTAACGGAGTGGAGCTGGTTTGTAAGTAAAGTATTGGAGGTAGAGTAAAGCCAGAGCTGTGCTCCTAAGCGGAGCACAGGTACGGAGGGAAACAAAGAGTGAGACTAGTATATACAGGGATGGAGATGGAACATAAGATAATGTATTGATCATAGACAAGGTCCGAGGGTCAGGAGTTGCGTCTCTAGTGAGAACACACCGGAGTTTGTATGTACAGATGTGGAGTTGGTCCGGAGGACCAGGGTTGGACTCAGAGGATTTCCAGGATATGACAGATACTGAATGACTGAATTGTTACCTTTTTCTTTTTATATATTTATAAATATATAGTCCATATACAAAATTACATAACAGAAATTTTTTTGACCCTCGCCTGTGCTGAATGTCAGAGATTTCCTTTTTGCATTGCAATCAACAACTATTTTTAGTCAAGTATGATATATTTTGATAATTTAGATGCTTATTGTAAGTGAATTGTCAAAAATAGCAGAAAAATAGGGTGAATATTTCCTTTTTAGGCTGTGGCTGTGCTATGTGGTTGCAACCAGTCTGAAACCAGTCTTTCAACATTTTCTAAAATATGGCAACTGCCATAACCATGGGAACTAACTCACCACAGAAACTCCTTCCTCTTTGGGTGGTTGTCAAATTTGGTATGAACATTGTAGCTGACTCCAATAACCGTGGGATAACTAACCGGGGCTTGCCATACTTCAACAAATACCATCAAGCAAGGTTTTGGCCGATGTGGCAGTCATCAGTGAAACGGTTAGCCGACAGGACTGCAGGACCTTGGGTAACAATGAGACTCGATGAGATCACAGAAGAGTTGGTCAGTTGAATAAATCTTATTGGAAAAATAAATATACCTGAATATCTGGTCAGCGCAACTTGAAAGTAATATTTGGGCGGTGTTTGCCGCATCAGAGATTATCGATTATCAGCCGCAAACAATACATTCATGAAAAAGCTACTGGAGACTAAGAATGGTGTGGAACATTTCCTTGTCTGCAAAGGAATTGACATAAAACTCCCCATCCAACTCCAAACTATTGTCGCATGTCATATTTGGTGACACCACAGGGCCGAACTTGGGAATTAGCTGGACGACCTGGCGAACATTGTCGAAGCGGACAATATCACCCAAACATTGGCCATCGCTCCGCAGCCGGTGTCATACAAGAAACATTTCCAAATCTGGGGTGGGTGCAATAATATGAATACCATCCACAACCGCAAAGTAAGTGTTCGAGAAATTGAAAAACTCGACATACAAGAGAGGTGAAGAAGGGGGATTGGTGATGGGCTCCAATATTGCTTGTACTTGGGCAACAAGGTAGCCTAGAGGTAGTATGTAAGGATGGGAAGGAATAAACATCTGTGGACATGTACACTCACTGTTTGTATCAGAGGAAATTAGGTCACCACTCTCATGAGCGACAAGGACTGTATTTGCATGACCAAAAGGTAATGAGGGGCTCTGAGGTTCTGCTTGAACAGTCTGGGGTGGTGAGAAAGTAAGGGGGTTTTGTACTGAACGGAGTTGAATGCGGAACTTATCCCATCCATGGAGGGAAAAGAATGGGAGGGGACAGTTAGATACAGCAAGACGACAACCATTTCGACTGGTGTACGAGCGGCCAGAGGAGAAATCACCCAATGCAGAATGTAGATCACCAATCCCGAACAATCTTGCAGCATTGTCAACAGAAAGATTGGGAAAGCAAGGACAGACAGTGATGAGAAGGGTGCACTTGGCATTAGCAGAAATACAGGAGCGTGGGTTCTCAAAAAGTGACTTGCCAGCACTTGATCCTGGAATGGCTGTGGACTGTGGGACATGACTCCATGATGACTCTTGTATCAGCTGTTCCTTATTGACCATTTCGTCGATCAATGCTATATGAGCCATTTCGAGACTGGTATAAAGACGGAAGAGTCGTTGTTTCTCTTGATGATCAAGGAACTGACAGCATTGCCCGTGAAAGTTGCAGTGATTGGAAAGACAGTAGGGGGTTTTAACATGCATAATATGGCACCGCTCCATGATGTCACTGGTCCACTGGTATGGGGCACCTAATGCACGTGTACTCCGCACAACATGCTGAGCTAGCTCCAGCTTGGAAATATGAAAGTGATTGAGGGGGCCATTTTTTCCTTGTTGACCTCTAGCCTCAATGATACTCTGTTTGTAGTGGTGGAATTCTCGCAGAGCTTCGGCAAGTGAATGCAAGGTTTCATCATCATGGTATGCATGCTGGACTATGAAGATAAATTCTGTAATGGCATGAAGCGTGCGAAGGACATTAGGATGGACTGTGCCTGCAAAAACAGCAGCCAGCAGCCAGCAGCCTCTCAAGGTCCTGGTGTTCCTTCCCACCAGTTTGCTTGATGGTGGAAACACTGTTCGGCCAGCGTTATGTCCCAGTTCATGGCTAGAGGACAGAGAGGTGTTGATTGAGTTCCATAGCTCCAATTATATTGATGACCCATTGCACACAGTGGTCAAAGAAGAACTTGTGCCATTGATGGAGAGCGTCAGGGGTGAGGAAAGAGGATGGGCAGGCATCACCCCAGTCAGTCCAAAATGGAGTGACAACATCGTTAAGATGAAGCATAAGACAGACTTTGTGAAAAGCCGCAATGTCACAAGGGTCACATGTGTCACATGCTGCTCGAATAGCGTTGAGTGTCTGTTGTCGAAGATGGGGAGGTGAGGGTTCTGAATTGCCAAATTGTTCAATGACGGCAGTGGAAATGGGAGAATTTCTGGATGATATGCCAGTGATTAAAAGTTGTTCTGGGTAATCAGTGATCCATGCAACAAGTAGAGTGTGGACAACCCAAAGATTACCATTTGGATCTGACATAACTTCACCATGACGTTCTGCCATCTTCAAATTTTGCATTACGATGAAGACTGCAAAATGGTATATGCGTGCAGATAGGACTGATTGAACAGCAGGAGAGACATTGAGGAACTTGGGAATAGGAAGGTACATGGCCAATGCGAAGGCATGGGAGGTGGCCTTCATTCAGACACTGGCATGAATGTTAGCGAGTGACAGTAATAGCGGGTGCATCTCTTTGTTGCTGGATATCCTTGTCAATGGTGTTTTATCAGAAGCTCCAATTACGCCCACAAAGGAATGGCCAGAAGGTAAGCCACTCTAATCAAGAAGTCAGTTCATCAAGTTGGAGATTTGGATTGCTGGTTATACCTGTATTTCCCAAGTGTGATCGGAACTCATAAATTCGCTGTAGACTGGTTCTCGACCATGGGGGGTTTCCTCGAATTCATGATATGGATCAAAATCCATGCATGATACAAATAACAGATTGCTAAAGAGGTGTTTAACCACCTTGAGCCCATCTCGCCAATACAACATCAAAGGTTCTTTCGTCTGATATTGCCCCACCTTGATCTCCTGGAAATGCCAGCGTGGCACATCTGGCAAGGACTCGATTCGTGTATGTAAATCTTTTGCTGTCTGAAACGACAATGGATTTACTTTATTCTATAGGCCTGTCAGTGTTGGACCAATCTTGCCAATATGTAAATATACATATGTGTTCCAGATGCAAGTATGTATCAATCTCCTTCTGAGACAGGGAACTGTTACGACCGTGTAACAATGGTACACCAAAGTGTATCCGACTGACTCTCTAGCACTCCTTGCAAGGGTAATGCAAAGTTGACAGATGGCCTGTGGGCGAGTACTGTCAACCACTGGTTGATTGTCCTAGCAGATGACTTGAGATCTGCTTCAGCACAACGGGATAACCTGGTCTTGTTGGCTATCTCCTTCGAAGAGGTCCGAGGGCACCGAGATGTTGAAGGTTGCTAAGGCTTACTGCTCCTTAGCACTACTCCCTGATGAAGTGTCGCAGTAGTGAGGATGAGTCGTTATGGGGTTCTCCTTGGAAGTCTTTAGGAATGACTTCGAGAACTGCCTGTCTGGGTGGTGGATCCACTAGTCGAGTTCTAGCCAATAGAGATACTCAACTATCTATTGACCCTGGTTGGTCAAAGGTCCAATTGTCTAAAGATCTGCCTCCTCTAGCGATTATAAGTCTAGGGATGGGAGAGAGAAGTCCTTTAGTAAAAAGGACTTGCTATGGTTCTTGCACTTAGAATGCCGTCCCTAGGCGCAAGAGGAGAAGAACAGAGGGTGGAATCCTTGACAGTGAGGAAGACTGCTAGGAGTAGGTCTACACTGGATATTGTGTAGGTCTAAGTTAAAGGTACAACTCCATAGGGGAGCAGGTATTTATAGTAAGTACAATAGAGTTCGAGCGGAGCTCGAATATAAGTTAGGGCAGGCAAGATGCGAGTCATGTGATGAGTCACGTCGCGAACATGACTAGGTAGAGGAATAGAATGCGTCGGGAGGAATCAGAATAGTTCGGGAGAAATAGGAAAGTATCGGAGAGAACCAGGTCAGAGAGAATAGGAATAGAAAGGTTGTGAGATGGAAGGAATCGGATCGGGAGAGGTAGGATCAATAAGGCAGTGGCATAGCCATCAGGAGGATTAGGATCAGAGAGGCTGTGGAACAGCTGTCAGGGAGAGTAGAGATGAGGTGGCTGTGTGGGTATAGCCACTGGGAGGATTGGGATCAATGAGGCTGTGGGACAGCCGTCGAGTGATTGGAGAGGATAGGGATGAGGTGGCTATGTAGTCACAGCCATCGGAAGCGGTAGGATCAGAGAGGCAGTGGTACCGCCATCGATGATTGGAGGGAATAGGAAGAGGTGGCTGTGGTGGTATAGCCACAGGGAGGATTAGGATCGGGAGGGCTGTGGAACAGCCATCGGATGATCAGGGAAGTGGTGGCTATGTAGGCGTAGCCATCGAGAGGGCTAGGGTCAGAGATGCTAAGGGACAGCCATCAAATGACCTAGGAACGATGAGGTGGTAGATGAGTCGTTGTTGCAACAGAAGAGGAGACCGTTAAGACGGTGATGGAGAAGAAGGAAATGAATCCAGGGGATTGGGTACTCCTGCCGACATTAGGTTGAATCGTAACAGGAACCAGATGAGAGCCAGTCGGCAACTTTCCATTCACTTTTGGATGCAAAGGGGAAAAAGAGGTTTTCTGAGTTATGGGTTTCTGCGAATCCATCTTCGTCCATGTGCTGGAGGAGGTTCCTACCTCCAGGGAGGGTTTTGCACTTGTTTGAGTGATAAACTCGGTCACGATGGGATGGGATCAACAGGATCGAATTAGAAGATGATATGTTGGGGTCCCATTCCTCCGCCATATTTGCATGCTCCCAAGTGTTAGAAAGATCATCATCAAATGCATCTGTGGAGTGATGAAATAAAATCACAATGAAATGTGGAATATGACTTACTGTCTCACGTGAAAGAGGTGTCATCATAATTGTCTCTATCTCCAAAATGCAACTCCTCTGTATTGCGCAGATCCCAGTCAACTAACAATCTGCAAGGACATTCTGTCGACATGTGTTGTATCACATCATCTCCAGTGAGAAAATTAGTTGAACAATTGGGGCATTGAAGGAATATTGGGTCTTCAGGCGAAGCCATCCCCTTGCTGCGGGGCAAAATTCGCTCAGTCTAGTATCTGGTACTATCTGCTGACCTGCAATCAGAGTACTTGTTGCTGAGAGCGCTGAGACTCCAATTATTATCCCACGGTCCACATTTTAAGAAGGCATATCATGATGTTCAGTCCCACGGTTGACTCCCACAGTTGCTGTGCTCAAGCAGCCAATGCTCCAATCACCATTGTCAAGCCTAGTCGAGGTTCCGAGTCTTCTGACATCCCCAGCATTATTGAAAGATCCAAGCCTGCTATTCTCCAACTGAAAGGGCACAGAATCCTGCCCCCCAACATTCTCCCTACCAATGTCCTTCCCCTCTGAGCCCATTAGAAAGTGTACCCATCTTGAGTCAGGGCCACCTTCAGATGGTGATCTAGATAGTTCTTCACCTCGAAAAAGGGTCAAGAAGATGCTCACCACAGTTAGATATCTTTGTTGATTCCTGGAGTGTTTCCTGACCTTATGTACATGTAGGAATCGGCAAAAGCATCTAAAGAAGTGGAAGATCTCCATTCTTTCTGCAACTTGCAACTTGCACATGCATCCTGTGATGCTTTTGCAGCATCCCTATGGTATTATCACCTGCGCCTCAAGGAACTTGAGATCATGCACACAATAACTACAGACCAATGTGACCAAGCGGAAGTTTGGTTGAGGCAGGCAGATTGGCAAATTGGTGAGATCAAACATGCTCTCGACCGTGACAGGGTAGGACTACTTGAGCCAGAAGGTTTGATACTTGGACTGAGTGAGAGAGAACCTTCTGGTAGTGATCACGATGCATCTCCTTCTGATGGATATCCCTCTACCCCATGTTCAGATGTTTCAGATTAAGCTTATGGACTTCATATGGACTACATTGTACATAGTATTGCAGTCATGCACATATCATGATGTCACAGTAGGTCTATCAAGTGGCATGAGAGTGCTCCTGTAAACGTTTTTGGATGTGACTCGACAGAGCTTGAGTCCGAGTCATCCTACCTGATGCAGCAGCAATTGATTTCTCGATCTATCATGATAGCTGATCTCACGGCGACATGCTGCCAGTGTAGTAAGTACCCTTTTTTATTTACATGTTGGCTTATGAAGCAGCTCACAGTGCCATCAATCACAATTGTGTGCAGCCCAGTGGGTACAAAGAAGCTGGAAATTAAAGGCATCCTACAAGCCTCAGGCTTGCGAAGTGACTCATTCAGAGGCGGCAATCGAACGAACTATGTTATACTATGAGGAGTTTGTTTAAAAGAATTCTCTTGCATACATTCCTCAATCCCCCATGCCTCCTTGTAAGTCGCCAAGTTGCTGCTCACTACATTCAGAGACTAACTCTTCACATTTTTTAGGTGGTAGGACTTCAGCCCAAGGGTGTGTGTGCAGTCAAGGTTCCTCCCTTCCCGCCACCTTACCTGCAACACCAATTTCCCCGTTCATTGGAAATTCATACCCTGGCATGAATCCAACATCTGCCGTTCTGTCAGGATTGCATTCAACATCTTATCCAACCATCTCTCTTCCACCCAGTTCCATCCCTAACAATGAGGCGGCCAATTCCTACAGCCAATCGGCACCATCATTTCCTGTGCTTCCTGCCGTTCCTTCTGAGGGAAACAAGGCATCCATCTTAGTTGATGAACAGCTCCAGGCTGCGAGAGACATGATTGAGGTACAATACTCACCATATCAATTATCAATGTCTCACACTTCAGACACTGATAAGCAAAATAGGTATCTGGCAGTCAAATGGATATCCTGGAGGGACATCAGCGACGATGTGGAGCATCCAACCTTCCTTCTCAACAGCGTCTTCATACATTTGCCCAGCCATACCCATCTGTGTCACTGGCAACATCCTCGGCCTCAACATCTCTGTACTCGACTAGTCAACTCTCATTCAAGGCAGGATTCAATGCTGGAATTATGCACAGCTCCCGAAGTAGTCAATGAGACAATAAAATCCAGCAGGTCATTAAGTATGCTGGTATCGCACTGATCAATGAGATGGTGCTCAACAGCAGTTGGCAGCATGTCAGCATGCACCACCCACATACCGACACTTGTGAACTATGGAAAGATAAAATCACAGAGAGCCTGAACTTAGCATGTGTCACCCTAAATCATGGTACATATAATTATATGTTCAACATATTTTTGTCTAATAAATATTGTTCCCAGATCAGTTACCTGCAGAACCCCATCTCAAAAGGAAAATCGTTAGAGTGCTGTCATTGTTTCGATCGAAGTTAGCTGCATTTGCCGAAAGCTTCACCAATGAGTATCTACAAGATCTATACCGGCCCATGTCCGATCAGCCACCAGATGATATCCAGATGCAGCTTGAAGAGCAGGTTGCACAGATCACAGATGCTTCTGTGCCCTCATGTTTTTTCCTTCACAAACAAGATGTGACAGTGGGTCAACTTCTCAACTTTCTGAATCTTGCCTAATGTATTGTGCAGGGTGCAGTCAAACGACTTTTCGGACACCCTATCCTCGAAAAATTTCATATTGACTGCTGGTATACACACAATATCTCTCCGGTTAATACATTTCATAGTAGCTACCAGACAATGCCAGTGTGCATGCTAGCATTTTCAGCTGTCGCAGTATGTATTTCTTCATATAAAACTCGCTTGCTGATCCTTCCATTGCCAGCTCCTGTGTGGCCTTCACCGGGTGTTGGAAGGTCAGTGTTCAAGTCAAGGGAACACACTGAAGTTTTTCACCGAAAGCTATGCTGAACATTTCAACAACTACCAGAACGGCATCCTAGATGGTCTCCAACACAAGTCTTTCGGCGAAATACTCCGCAATTGTCTTGCCTGGTTGAACCAGCGAGGACTGTAAGTCTTCCAACTGTACTTTATGTTCATTTACTAACATTACAATTGAAGTGAGGAGCTGGGTCACAAATATGGGCCAGCCTCCCCACGAAAAATCTGCCCGTAGTCATCCCACCAGCTGTGGCTGCCAGTGTTACCAGTGCACCACCAGACCCGTCTATTGCTATATATTTCCCAGGGCCACCCAGCAGCTCCTCTTCATACTGTCCTGAGATTCCAGGCCCACACAACGTGACATACTTTCCTTCCGAGTCATCACCTACCCAATCTTACATGCCACCTGGCTCATCATCTGATGCTGGTCCCTCATATAGTTACTCATTTGAGTGTTAACCATGTACTAGTACACAGTTTCCTCACATATATCATGTTTGCATCGCAAATATAGTACTATGATCTTTGATTATTCCGCTGCTTGAGATAAGATAAGTCATCATGATATGACAGCATCTTGCAGAAAAATACTCCACAATAAAAAATAAGACAATATTAGTAGAAAATATAGTTTACAAAGTAAAATATTATGATGACATATGATGCTAAGGGTAGGCGCTACAAATTCAGGCAATGCTGTCATGGTCCTCGAGTCCCAGGACCAGCTTTTGGTCCTGCGTTAACCGAGCAGTCTGAACGAGTCCTGACCACTGCCCAACCCACTGAAGGTTGGCATTTGCGAGTTTTGCAATTTGATACTGATATTTGTTCGTGCCTGGCCCTTGGGTGACTTATTCAACATATTCGTTAGGATGCAGTTACTAGCTTAGCTCAGATCGTCAACCCCCCGAACTATTCTGAGGTTGGATTGTGCTCGGTTAGGTCATTACCGTTTTAGGCACGGAGTCGACCGAACTGGGTCAATGATTGAATTGTAACTAGCGGTGCTCCGTCAACATTATGGGCTTAAAACCACGAAAACCACTTCAAAGACCAGGCGTGTTCAACCCACACGATGCTACACGTATCAAGCATACCCGCCTCGGCGTGTGGGACCTCTACGAGGAGAAGCGCTCCGACATCCCCATCCCAGGTGCCTCGCGTCTAGAAACAACTTCACAGATGCTCCAGGGCCTCCCACATGTATGGAGAATGCTCAAAGATATATGCAGCATACGACGCTGCTTGGTCTTGATGTTGCTCTATCTCGCTGTCGAAGTCGCTGCCTCCCTCATACCCGCAGTCTCCCTCTGGTCAGTCTCACATACTCTGGACGCGTGTTGACCTCTTCACATTCTTCACAGGTATTCTGGACAACTTCTCCTGCTGGTATGCTTCACCTCTTCTATATCCTACTGCGCTGTTCAACGTTGCTCAGGTCGAGACTGCGGTCGAGAAGCGCACAGTCGACAGGGATGTTCTCCTCCACGTTGCCGCAGGGCGTGTTGCTTGCACGATAGCCGAGCGAATCCTACAATACTCCAAGTATCATATATCACACCCTCTCAATCTCGCAATCAAACAGTTCTACTCCACTCACATATTCCACGCCATGGTGCGACTCGACCTTCCGACGTTCGAGGATCCTGCCGTCCAACGTCAACTCGAGGGTGCTTGGTCCACGTCTTGGAGGTCCAGCGTAGCCTGGGATACCATTCAATCAACATCGAGTGTTCTGATGACCGCAATTCGATTACTCTCACAGGTGTCTGTCCTTATCAGCGTACTGCGACACCAACAAGATGGTACTCTACTCGCGCTACTCAGTTTCTCACAGTCACTATTCCAATGGTTCAGTGGAAGGCATTCCGAGTTTAGCTCGTTAGGTGCTTTCTCCGTTTCGTATTCCGCGATCTCCTGTTCTCACATTTGGTGTATGATCAGTGTGGGCTGCAACCACCAAAGACAAAGATTACATCCGGATGCAGGGCTACAAACATATCGTGGACAACCCTGTACACCGCAAAGAAGTTGTCGCCGGTTCCCTCGGCGAGCACTTGACAAAATGTACGCTTCTTCTTGTGACAACTCAGTGAGCCCTTCGTTGATCCGCAACAGTATACCGGGACGTCGCCAGTCTTGTTGGGGATGATGCAGGCGACTTTCCAGAGCTAAGACGCGCTCATACCGTTAAAGATCGGCTGACATTGATGTCGATTCTTCGTGAGCCGATGCGCGAGCTGCCGCAGGTTCGTGCATCTGTCTTTGTCTCACAGCGGCGGTTAGCTGACCACAGACGCAAGATCGTGTTCACTCTCAGAGCTGTCCAATACCCTGCGTCGATACCCATCTCAATCGCTTCCCTCACACTCATCAATCACACTGCCAACACGTTTAGCTCAAGTCTCTTTTCTCTCTTTGGAGAATCATTTTCTCTCGCCGAGCAATTTGCGAGTGTACGGAAGCTATATGAAATATCCAATATCCGCAACAGAATCGTTGATGGGAACGTATCCTTTCCCGAAAATCAACAGGCCCTCCGCCATGGAATCTCGATCGAATTTAGGCAAGTATAGGTGTATTGCATTAACAATCTGACCTGACCTGACCCCAGAAATGTATCTTTCCGATATCCGGGATCGGAAAACTACGCCCTACGTAATGTCTCATTCAAAATCGGAGCTGGGCAGCTTTGCGTAAGCTCTTCCCCGCATGGGTACATGTTGTCATGGATTGAGCTTTCGTCTGCCCATTCAGGTCATCGTCGGCGTGAACGGCTCAGGGAAGAGTACGATTTTGAAATTGATCTCACGCATATACGACCCGAGCGAGGGCACGATCTTCATTGACGAGAAGGACATTAAAACGCTTAAACTTGTTGATTTACGCCGTGCCATGTCAATTTTATTCCAGGACTACACTCACTTCCCGCTATCGGTGGGTTTCCAGCTTCCCCTTCCTTCGGGACCTTCCACGGTTTAATACCCTTTTTAGATCAAAGAAAACATAGCTCTCGGAAACCCCGACTTCGCACCTGATGATGGCAAAATACGCGAAGCAGCTCGCCTAGGCGGGGCTGAAGAGTTCGTTGACAAGCTCCCCGAGGGATTCGACACCTACCTCGACCGGCCCGTGAGGGACTACTACTCCGCCCTCCCTGAAGGCACCACTATGCTCTTTGGGCGCAAAGTGGACTACAATCGCGTTCGTGGCGCAGGCACTATGCGCGTGACAGATACGTCAACGTTGAGTGGAGGACAGATGCAGCGGCTTGCCGTGTACGTCGAGTGACTCCTGCTATACCATGCCTCGCGTGTCATGTTGCTAACATCGTCCCCGTTCCCATCCCCTTTTTGTCGTTTTCCATCCACACTAGTTCGCGGACGTTCATGCGATCGCTCGTCTCCGAAACGGAATCCTCCGTTGGCCTTCTCCTCTTTGACGAACCGAGCGCCTCGCTCGATCCATGCGCAGAGCACGGTACGTCACGCCCGTTCCCTCTGGTTCGCCCATTATTTCACTAACCCCCCTCCCTCCATCCGTCATGCACTCCAGATTTGTTTGAGAGACTGTGCGCCTTACGGGGAAAGAAGACCATGATTTTCTCCTCGCACAGGTTCGGAAACTTGACGCGCCACGCAGATCTCATCCTGTGCGTCCCCTCTCCCTCTCGCTCCGCTCTTCCACGCGATGCAACTAATCGACGGTGCTTCTCTCCTTCTTAGGTACATGGACGATGCCGAGATCCAGGAAGCGGGTACGCACGAAGCATTATTGGCCCAGGACGGCGAGTATGCACGGATATGGCAGTTGCAAGCCAAAGCATTCCTGTAGCCGATTGTTGTGTTCCTGCTATGTGTGGCGTCCCTGGAACGGCGGGGTCGCCTGGCTGGAACTCGGGATTCGAGACTGTTGAACGTTGAGGTTGCGAATGCGGTGTGTCTTGTGAAACAGAATCGACGTGTCAACGTAACGTCTGATTTCGTGGATCGTGTGACCATCCATATAAATTGTGTTAGCTTCTGTAGAAGATAGGTAGAAGATAGCGCAAGTTGTTCTGGAGGGAAGATCTTGGCTCTTGCACGACATATATCACCTGGATGAAATGTACATAACGAGTGCCCAATCACGCTTATGTGCAGTGTGCATTTACATGAACAATAAGAGTCACCGTCTAGCTATTGTCGAATCAACATATCCTATACTCAGATCGATTGATCAACCAACCTGAAGTTGTAGTGTGGTTCCATGAGTTACCGGATCTAGACAAGTGCTGTAACAGTTTGCTTGGCATATCCGACGGCGTGCTGGCATGTGAACCAACTCAGGTCCACCCGTCAACGTTTCAACGTTGTCAACACTTTCTGCTAACCAGAATCGCAGGAACCAATGATGCCGATGAAATGCGCATATCTGCTTTCTTGTCTGGATGTTCCATCGGGCTGAACGACCAAGTTCAAGAACCTCTTCTAAGTCTTCTTGTTACTGCTGCATGTTCAAACGCCGCAAAACGACTTCCAGCGGCACAGTCGCTGGCTTTGCGAAATTTGAAGGTAGGTCAGCAACTTTGGCGAGAGTTCAAACGTTCATCACTGCACCATGATGCACACTCAGGGGACAGGTACCACCGCCTGTCCCATTTCATAGCGTGTCATGGGTCCTCATGATCAAGCATTAACCCCATGTCGTTCACGTGTCATGACTTGGCTTCTGACAACTTACCTCGTAACCACCTTGTCTCCGGCACGTAAGAGTCAAAATGTACGCGATATGTATCAAGAAAGGCACCTTTTTTTTCCATTTTCTTGGGAACAGTAACGATGAGGCAGTTGGACATGTGTCATCACGTGGGTTTCCCCTTCGTCGCATCTCACGTTTAAGTCGACCAGGATTACCCTATGGAGCCTATTTGGCGGCTATGGGTACATTGAAATAGGTACATTCATTAGCTGGCTCCTGGCTTATCCATTTTCCGCATCCATCCCGCTCCCCCCACCCCACACACAGAGGTATCGCACTCATCATGTCTATCACACCTGAGAACGATCGCAACGGGAGCCCGGTTGATAAAAGGATGCTCGAGGCCCAGGTCGAGCCAGTTCACTCTCCGGACGATGACACACCCCGCGCGCTCAGTCCCGAGGATGAGAAACGACTTTGGCGCAAGGTCGATCTGCGATTGATGCCAATTTTAAGCTTGATGTACCTTCTTTCGTTCATGGACCGAGGTACGTCGAACTGTTTGAGCTGCACGGTCCCAAGTTGAGACTGATGCCTTGTTATTATTATTACAATTGGACAGGCAATATTGGTATGTTTGCTCGTCACTCGGCGTATTCGGTTTACTTCAGCAGACTCACTTTGACCAAGGAAACGCCAAACTCGACGGTCTCTTGAAGGAGCTCCAGCTCACTGGCGACAGATACAACATCGCCCTCGTGCGTCATTCATCCTTCTTGTACAGATACCTCTGTTAATTCGAGTTACAGACCATGTTTTTCATCGTATGTACTCTGCGCTTCTCTTTGAACTCGCACTTCAACTCGTTTCCCTAGTCGTATTGCGTGTTCGAATGTCCCGCCAAGTGGGTGCCATGTTGTCGGGATCACTCGCTGGGCTAATGCTGTTCTTTAGTCTGGTTTTGAAGGTGTTTCGTCCATCAAGGTAAGCTAGTCTAAGGTGGCGCACACGTATTGCTAATGCACGAGGGATGTGAGATGGCTTCCGGGCATCATGGTGAGTTGGACGCCTTGACCTTCTAGTATTGGTTAGCTGATGGCGTTCAGGTGTTATGGGGCATTGTCATGTACGTAACTCCGTCATCGCATGACTTGAGGCTCCGCGGTACTCATCCCAATTCCAGGACGTTGATGGGTCTCGTGAAAACGTAATACGCACTTATTGTTGCCTTGTCTCGAGATTGACCAATGTAATCTGCAGATACCCTCAATTGGTTGGTGTACGATTCTGTCTTGGCTTCGCCGAAGCTGGGTTGTTCCCTGGTGTTGTATACTAGTGCGTTGTGCGCTGACGTGTTATTCGCGAACTGACGTGGGCACCATAGCCTCACATTATGGTACCCAAGGCATATGCTTCAGTACCGCGTCGGTCTCTTCTTTGGGGCAGCAACAGTAGCAGGTGAAGAACATGCAGACTTTTTTTATGCCGCCCTATTCTAAAACGTAATATAAGGTGCCTTTTCGGGCCTCCTTGCGTTTGGGATAGGATACATGGGGGGAGTAGGACATTTGGAGGGTTGGTCGTGGATATTTGTGGGTTACGTCCAAGCGTCGTGATTATTATTCTGATTGTCACTTTAACAGATTCTTGAAGGATTGGTGACTGTGGTTGTGGGGGTTATCGCTTTCTTCGGTGAGTTCAGAGCTTTTGTGATCATCAAGACTCGGTTTCGATACCTTTGTCAGTGATTGTCGATTTCCCGTCGACTGCCACTTTCCTGACACCGGAAGAACGTGCGTACCTTATATGGAGGAAAAGTGTGTTGTCCCAGTTCCTTAAGGTGCGGATGGACTGACGCGTCCCAGAATATGACAACTCGACCGTTGGAGAGGATGAGCATTTTGCCCTCCATCATATCATATCTCCCTTCACTGATTGGCAGGTCTATTTGCACCTACTTGTCTACATGTCGATTGTTGCTCCTCGTGCGTAGGGTTACACTTTTCACAGTTGGCAGTGCGAGGCTCATCATTCTTACGCAGTGTATGGCATCACCCTTTTCCTTCCGTAAGTGATTTCACTGTTGGTCTCCTGGTCCTCATGAACGTTTCTTCCTCGTGCATAGAACAATTATCAACAGGTTCGTGATCATGATTCTACTCTGTCACTTGCGATTAATGTTGGATCACAGCTTCGGCTACACCACTGCCATTAGTCAACTCCTTACCGTTCCACCATACGTCGTCGCCAGTGGGTTTCTCAGCGAATCCATCTATACTTGACAACTTACATATCTATCCAGCGATCATCCTTCTCGTCTGGGCGCACTACTCGGATAAACTCAAGATTCGTTCTGCGTTCATCTACGCTGGCCTCCTCTTGCTTCTCGTTGGGTACTCTATCAACATATCGGAGGCTCCGAATAGCGTTAAGTACTTTGGGACTTTCTTAATCGTTATTGGGAGTTACGCTTCATTCCCTGGTGTTGTTTCATGGTATGTGTCGGTTTCCACATTCGAATTACAACCAGTCGAGCATTTTGAGTAGGCTCGGCAATAACCTCGCTGGTCAATATAAACGCGCTGTAGGTATGGCGTTCCATATCGGTTTCGGGAACTTTAGTGGAGCCATCGCGGCGAACATCTATCGATCGCAGGATTCACCACGATTCATCCTTGGACGTAAGTCATGTTACTTCCTCTTGCCCTCCTCATACTCATTGATGCGTTCTTTCCCATGTTGCGTAGACGGCCTGGAGTTGATGTTCGTCGGCATTGGATTAATCGTCGTGCCCATCTTGGTCTTTTCGTACAAGCGCATCAACGACGCGAGAGACGAAGCACTGCGACAGCGCATTGAGCGAGGGGAAAAGCTCCAATTGTCGATCCAGGAATTGAGAGACTTGGGTGATCGTGCACCTGATTTCAGGTACACGCTGTGATATGAACCCAGTGACGAATGGCGTGGCGTTGACGGACGTCTTTCTTTTGCGTCTTTTATATTGTATTACAATACTTCACTTCTAGTGGTAAATACTGGCAGACAGATCGTTCGGAGTTTGATACGGGTTAACAATTACATAATTGGTCGTCATGACGGTTGTTGGCGGCTGGTGTATTGCTCTGATGGAGACTGGATCATCGTCTCCGGTCGATGTATGTACACATCATGAGCCTGACAGGCTCACCCTGGGTATGTCTGTGCGGGAGATACTTATTAGCGACGAACAAGGCAGCAGTCATAACAAGTGGAGCTCCGGCCGAGGAAATGGTTCGAACTCCGAATACTGACAGGTGGCACTCCCCTTGTAGCTCCACATCGATCTGGCGCTATGTCCGCCTGGCAATTTGTGAAAGTGTCCGACGCTGAAGAAGCGCTCCAATACGATCTACTACGTTTGCTTATCTGCAGACCAGGCTAACGGCGTCGGAAAAGAGAACCTGGAAAGTGCTTTGGGAACTTGTGCGGCGTATCATCATGATCGTGTTGGCACACTCGGGGCCTGCATGGGGAGGAGTTCGTTGGTGGATTTAGACCCCACGACAAGGAAACAGAGAGGCATTCCTGATCAGGAATACCTCTCTGTTTCTTTGTCGTCGGGTCCCACATTTCTCTGTCATCGAACAAGGGGCCTTCACTGCTCCATCTGTTCAATACAACGAGCAAATTCTCATTCGCGCCGCGCGCGAGTCGGAGGCAAACGACCGCATTCCAGAAGCGATCAAGTTGTACGACCTCGCTGGTGACTATGCAACTGTGATCACATGCCTCACCCAAGCGCTGGGGAACACACTTTCGTTGCCGACGACGGGAGGGGAAAATGAAAAGGGGAGGGTGATCGAGAAGACAGCTGTTGAAATTTTGCGGCATTATGAGAGGATGAATAGGGCTGTAGGGAGGGAGAGAGATGCTGCTGTGAAGCTTTTGAGAGTGAGGGAGGCGATGAATGCGAAGAATGCTGGGCGACCAGACGTTACGGTCGAGGTATGTCGGTTCCTTTTCGCTTTCGTGTCCCTTTTGCGAATCTAGGACGGGCTGACGTGCTTGTGTTAGGTCATGGAGTCGACCGATCTCATTCCTTTGGATGGGGACGTAGCAGAAATCACTCGCAAAACAGAAGAGTTCAAGGATCTCCACGATGCGCTCCAGCGCAACTTGCAAGTTTACTTGCCTCTGACGATGGATTCGCTCGCGGCGGTGCACCAATCGGTCAAAGCGTCTGCTGTGGCTGAAGCCACACGACAAATGGTGAGCCTTGTGCGTTCTTTGAGGGTTGGGTTCTCTGACTTTTTTAACGTTTCAGACTCTGACACCGCTGCGGAAGAAATCGAGGTTGTTGATGGTGTTTGCTGGGATATTGAAATATCAGATGTCCCCTGACGTGTATTTGTATCTGGCCAGGCTGGATGTTGAGATTGCATTGTAAAAAGCATCTCACCATGTCTTTACTTTTGTTCTTTGAAACAATGTACCTGATGTGTATCATGCATCAACTCTTGTGCTTCGTGGATCCCGTTGGGATTCCATTTGCCAGGTGGGAATGGTCATGTGTTGGCACCACATAAAATATTTTCTATGTGATGTCATGGTGGCACTATTGTGATATTAAATTGATAAGATAACAAATGGTCACATATGCAGAAAATTGGTCATTCCAAGGGGTCTGGCTTGCCAAGAAGCTCCCAAGCGGTGGCTTGCCTAATCTGGACATGACCACCCAAGGGATGCTGCCCTCGGCACACCAAAATCTGCCTTGCATGCTCAACAAAAGTGGTCGGAGTTCAATCTGAGTGTGAAAATATGTCACATGGGACCAAAATTGGTTATTGGGTCCTAGCCGAGTGGCCATGCACCCCTTGGAATGACAAAGCTACCCAAAATTGTCCCACTTTTTGGGTGACACATGACAACACATGACTGTATGAGATCAAGATCATGTCACATGTCACCCAAAAAGTGGGACAATTTTGACCCACCAGAGACTTCCCCTTCTTTTGCTTGCTTCCTTTGTGGTCCCTTTCTTGTTCTTTGTCCAAGTGCCTTAGCCCCAATCTGCTCTGGAAAGAGGTGGCGCTTGGACCTCTCCCTAGCCTAGTGGCTTTCCTTTTCATTCCATCTTACCCTTGAATCTAGAGAACCACTGGCAGAGACAAGATAATGATGACCACACAACAAATGGCACCAGCGATGAGTCATGTCAACTTGCACTGAAGACAGAGTAAGTCAACACGAAGATGTCAAACAACTTATCTACATCACCAGAGCCACCCAACAAGCCCACAAAATTTTTAGTGTTGCCACAGTTTGGAACCAGCTTTATCAAAAAATGGGCATAAAATGCTGGATAAATTTTCTAAAATCATGAAAATATTTGTAAACATAGATAACCCTGGAAACCAGTGGGTTACATAAGATGGTTACCAATGATATCTAGATTAGGAACTAAACATATCAAACCATCTTATGTAACCCACTGGTTTCCAGGGTTATCTATGTTTACAAATATTTTCATGATTTTAGAAAATTTATCCAGCATCTTATGCTCATTTCTTTTGATAAAGTTGGTTGTAAACTGTGGCAATACTATATGACAAAATGACAGAATGAGCCCCCAACTTAAGTGATCAGCTTGTGTGGGAGAGAAGTACTGCAAGTTGTAAAGATGGACATACCAGTGATGAAACAGATGCATCTGGACTGTCAGATAATGTCAAAGATGGTAGGAAGTGGTTAAGGAAACTGTGGGATATACTAGACTTAGAACATAAATGACTTAGAATGAGGATAATTAGAGCAAAGGGATGAGGAAAACTCACCAGGGAGGACTCAAGCCAAGCCAGACAATGAAACAGCTGCACCGGGTAATCTCCAGAGTAACTGGATTTCTTTTGATTGGATTTTCTTTCTTTTTGATTACAGCAGACCAACTTTCATTTGAGGGGAATCCACCTCGCCCACTCTTGCTCTCACATTCTCACATCCTTCTCACCATCTCGCTCTTGTGCCATCAGCAAACTAACCCTCATCTGGACAGATTTTCACAGCAAAATTCCCAACTGGTTAGATTTGGACAGAATTGGACAGACTCCACAGAATGACAGGATGAGGGTTAGTTTGCTGATGATCACTCACCCACCCTGCTGTCACACAAGCACACACACCCTTGTGCCACCTCTTTCCCCCACTAGGCATTTGCATAGGTTTGGGTAACCCACTGGCATGCAGGTCTTGGATACAGGTGTGGGTTGGCTTCTTGAAACCTGTGTATCCATGTGATACTTGCAACTTGATTGAGGCATGGACTCAATTCACACAAGCAATTACCAAGTCACATTCATATTGCTGTTGTTGTCATTTGTTCACCCTTACCACCATGCCATCTTGACCCAATGATCTCATTGAAAATGGCACACCATATGATGAGATGGACAATACAACAACACTGTCAGCTTTACAGATTTGACCTTACTGAGACTGCTAGGATTTTCTCTAGATTAAATCTCCACAGATAGAGGACTATAAGCAAGGGATAGTAACAACAACTAACTCCTTGATGATCCAACAGGAAAATATACTAGTGGATCAGTTATTGACTTAGCCTTCCAGTAACATGGATGTTTATCAATTTTCAATTGACAAATTGAGGGAATTGCTGGCTTTCTTCTAGCATTGGATGAGTTCTTAGATCTACTGATTCTTGCTTAGTTAACTCCAGGTCAACTTCTATAGGTAAATTTGGTCAGTGTGGGGCTAGTCAGAGACTAGTAGTGTGTTGAGGGAGATTTATGTTACTTTCCACATAGATTGGTGGATTGTGAACTTGGTCCTTTGTTAGGATCCTAAATTGAATGAGTTAATAGACTCTTAGTGTTCTATACACTTAAGAGTGGTGATTTATGGCTATGCTGTTGCATTGTTTATCTCTTAGTTCACACAAATGGGTATTATGTAACCACTTATATTTGAGAAGCTATGGGAGATTAGCTCTAGCTGCCAGAACAGATATAGCTTGCCAAGTCTTCCTATAGATGATGTATAGGGTTGTTTGCCAATGTGGATTTCTGCCCACAAGACTTGCTTGTAGCTAAATGTGGAAGTCTAGTACCTAGCTGGTAGTAGAATCCCTTTGTTCTTGTTTGTAGGAACCGCTTTTGGGTGTACAAACAAGAGGACAAGATTAATGACTTTAGGATCATCTAAATTGGTTCTCAATTGACCTGTTCTTGCTGGCAAAACTGCTCTCCTTATATACAATATTACAGGTGGCTGTGCCGACTTACAAAGCGGCTTACTAATGCTTATCAATGCCAAGAAATTTGCTGTCAAAACCAAGATCTGTTAAACTAGCCATTCTAATTGGTTAGGCTCAGGCTTGGCTAAAGCTTGGCAATGACTCACTCTGACTCACACAGGGTATCAGGGGTCTTTGTCCTAATATATTCATGACTCATTATCACTCACACCAACTCATACTGACTCTTTTGGGCTGAGTTGAATCTGGCAGATTTGATAGTGCCATAAATAGAAAATGACTTGCTATGACTCATGCTGACTCCTGCTGACTAAGCGGAACTCATTCAGGGATAGACCATGATCATGTGATTGTGTGAGTAGTAGTTAGTTGGCAATGCATAGATAGAAAAATGAATATTAATGGAACCTTCAGCTAACTAGCTAATAGGTAATATTTCAGAGGTGTGAGAAAGATTATTTTCTTTGGATGGTGGGGAAAATAAGGGAAAATAAGGGGAGATAGCCCAAGGTAGGTGCTTTCTGTCTAGTCTATTTGGAATATTCTAACCATACAATGGTTAGAATTCTAGAAAGTCATCAGTTGCCTGCCATGAAGATTTTTCTTAAATGGTTATCTATGCAATCCTGACTCAGCATGAATTCATTTTCATGCTGGTCAATGCAACAATAACAACAACAACAACAATATATCCTCATACTCTTCTTCATCCTCACCCACCCTGCAACAACACAACAACTGATGACACACCCTCTTCCTGATGCTTGTCCTGTGGCAATGACAATATGACATGCCACCTCCCCAGGCCCCACCCTTCCTCACATATGTACATAATAACAGTGCATAAGTGTGTGTACAATGCAGATAGTGAGTTTGTGAGTGCATGCATACTTGCTAGCATGTGCTCTCCTGTAATAACAATGATGATGATGATAATGTGTCATGCCACCTCCCCTACCCTTCCTTGCACATGCATGCAAGCATCCACAACTCACTTTCACTGTCACCCTGTTGTCACCACATGCCACTTGATCCAGTCAAACAACTCCACAACAGACCCAGGCAACAAAACCATTGTAACAGATGACACAAGTATGCACACATGAGCACGTATACACATGCAGACAGCAAGTCTGCATGTGCATGCACACTACCTTGTCCAGTGCTGCACCTGCAGGTATATCCTAGATGTTTCTGCATTGTATC
>JBBPQU010000254.1:0-28095 GCA_038092655.1 Boletus sensibilis | reverse complement strand
TGTCAGAGTCGCCGAGTATGAGGTGCTGAATGGATGAGGAGGACGAAGTTGATCAGGGGCTGGCGGAACTGCGAGCACATCGTGCACCACAGCAAGCAATGATGGCCGTGACTCCATCTGGCAGATTGTTGAAGTTGAGGTCACCTGAATCTGAGAAACAGCCGTTACCTAGTTATGAAGTACCATCCTTCGCAAGGTTTGATACCAGCGTCGTTGATAAGGCCATGAGGCAGGGGTTCTCTTCATCTCAGCCACATATAAATACTGGATCCATCCTCGAGCTTTCCTCCCTCAAAGTGCCTCCTGTTCAACCAGCGGACCCCACAGTAATCCTCCAACATCATGGCAGTGGTCCAAAAACTGGAGGAGCGATGGACACCCACAACAATCCAGGCCGCCTTTGTCTTCCATTCACCGTCTCGCAATCCAAAATCGGGTGATATCTCTATCGACTTCCCGCTGCTAAATCTTGGGTTGACCTTCGCTTTGTCATTGACCCCCGAGAAACCTCGCAAGAAATCACCAAAAAAACGATGCAACTGGATTCCGAAAGCGTTCTCTTTTCATCGGCACGGTAGCACAAGTTGGGGGAATACATCCATGCGTGCTCAGCTTTCGCTTGCTATGGAACAGCATGACTCCGATGTTGGCGCCCCCGGAACAGACAGAGAAGAGTGCACTCCGCACAACACCATGGGGAGCAACTTGACGCCACTTGGTACCATCATGGTCGGCTTAGCACACACCCCTTCGGTGATAGTGCCATCGATAACATCTTGTCCTCTCTCATTACTCCGACCTACCAAGGTCTGGCTCACTGTGACAATTTCAGAGTGTCCATTTGCCGATGGACTCTTCCAAGCTGTTTCTGGCCACGTTAACAAAGGAGAAGCCGAAGCACAATTAGTCAGAAAAAGTGGTGATCATCTATTAAGTCGATCACTCGCGACCGGAAAACTTTTCGACGTGAAATTCTTGACATTCTCTACCCGTTCTACTTCTGGAAACACTGGAAAGCTCCTCCCAACCTATGCCTCGCTCTCCGTCTTGGAAGAACACGTTAATCTTTCATCTGGTTAGCAAAGGTGTATTTTTCAAGCAGCGCCAGCTGATAGTTTCTAAGCTAAACTCGGAGAGGGATGGGCAAGTGCACTAGCGGCACTGAATCGCCGCGATAATGCCGACGCAAAACATGTCGGGGAGATTTTGTGTCCGAACGACTACGACTACGAGCTTGACAGCGATTATGAGGATGAAGATGAGGCTTCATCCCCTGTGGAACTTTGTGCTTCATCCCCACCCCATGAGCGTAACCTAGCCACCCTCGAAGGTAGATCGTCCATCCGCACCCTGTCTGCACGCGCTTACTTTGGGACCTCGAACAGGCCAACAATTAGAAAGTAGCACTGAAAGGTCAAGCAGCTCTTTGTCTTCCTTTGAGCTGGATGGAGGTCGGTGATACATCCCTGTTGCTTTGTGGTTTCTCAATCACGTCCAGCCAGTGACTTGAGCTCGGTTGATTACCAGCCCGAGGAAGTCATCAAAGGTCCCCATTTGTCTTCAGCGGCTACAGCCGACTACGACCGAACGGTTTTGATAAGGTTCGCAGCCCATAGGACGTGAGTGATGTGATACTTGAAAGTGTGTACTGGATGGTGCTTGATGGGAATGCAGGTGGTATGCTTTCTTGTGGTATTGTTACGCTGGTCATCTCGAATTCAGCAAACTGAAGTCGCAAGTTGAACCCGGTGCTCGGCACCTCCGTGTAACCCATTTCGAAAACGGGCCACCCTCTTGTTCACCCAAATCGATGTACCGACTAGCGGATCTCGTAAGCATCCTTGTAATATGGATTCAAATGACACAGAGCTCTAAAGTATTCCAAGGTCGACGATAAGGACCTCAAGGCTAAGGCCCTAGCGGCTATCAAAGAAAGAATGTCCGAGGTAAATATTCTGAACGAAACGTTCTCCGTCTTCACATCCAAGTCAGTGATTCCTCATACCCCGGGACCATCGCTCACAAGT
This sequence comes from Boletus sensibilis, assembly GCA_038092655.1. NCBI lineage: Eukaryota > Fungi > Basidiomycota > Agaricomycetes > Boletales > Boletaceae > Boletus > Boletus sensibilis. The sequence continues at coordinate 26,068 of JBBPQU010000254.1, read as the reverse complement.
ATTAATAGATACCCTGATGTTCGAGAAGTTCAGCTTGATATCCTCATGGAGCACTGTGGGTCACCTGAGGTCAAGAAAGCATTCCTCGAAGCGACGTCGGAGTTCGGTCGCATGCCTCATGCAAAGCCTGTGCTCTCAGCCTTCTACGACAGACTTACGGCGTGAAACTATGAATATCTTTCACTTGTTAGCTACGAACCTGTCCCACGTGTATTGTGTACCAACGACGCATGCTGTACGATTGGTTACCTTGTCGAATCCTTTAATTATAGGAAGCGAACATCATGGCGCGATGTGAGGACGCGAGCAGCGCAGACAAACATTGCTGTATTGCGCAGACTTGGCAACATTCGTTGGCATGCATCATGGCATCATGCACCATCCCCTCGACGCAACCGATTGAACTTGGGTAGCATCTCCCGGAGGTACTCGGCATGTTTAATCCGCAAGTCAGCCTCCTGGACCTTGCCTCTACCACTCCAGGTTCGTTTCTCCGCAGCAGGACCATACACAGAAGTGTACTCGTCCAAAGTCTCGTCCTCGGTCGGTACCACCAGACAACTTGCGCCGATGACACAAAAGTTGGATATTCGCACCGTATGATGCACGCGCGCTCGAGTGGAAATGGTGTTGTTGTTTCCTATCGAAGGTGACTCGACGCCTAGAAAGAGCCGCCGTGAAACATCAGCGACTCGACCGAGAGGGAGGGAGGGGGGACGGAGAGACATACGACAGCCGATTTCGAACAAGTTGTTGTCTCCGATGCGCATCACCTCTTTGCGACGGTTGACGATGATAGCGGCCTCCTCAATGATGCAGCCCGAGCCAATGACGATAGGCCCTCCGAGTGCAAAGATGGTAGCCTTGGGATGAATGACAGAGCCTGGTCCGATGGTGATGTCGCCTTTGAGATCGACATCTTGACAGACGACCGCTTTCGAATGGATCGTGAACTTGTCCCGTCTAATAAGACGACAAAGAAGTTAGTTGACTGGCGGCATAGGGCTTTTCGGTGTGTTCGCTCACATGGGTGGCATGAACAAGGTTCAATGTACTACGCCATTTGTATGTTCTCCGAAGTCGCCTCCGACTCTCGGACATCTGCAACTTGGCTCACTGAGAGTTCGTCCTAGTTCGTGCATACGCATCGAAATTCTTCCTGTGTTTCGTACTTGTAGAGCATATTGACATTGCCAGTACAAATGATGAGTTTCTTGAGTAAAATACCCTGCATCCAACTTGTTCACCCTTCAAGAGACCAATATTTTGACCCAGTCGTCGCTCATTATATTAGCCGCCCGGACGATGTTTCCCAACCTAATAGACCTACCCAAGGTAATGTACACAAGCAGTATTTCCATGCTAAATTTATTGTACTGGAAAATAAGATCAATATAAGTAACCCGGAACTAATCAAGTTGGCTTTTCGAAATGTACATGCTCCCCCCATCGCTCCCAAGCTTGGTCTCCAACATGTCTCATCGCGCGTAATATCTCTTTCCTAATTGACCACCACCCTTCTCGTCGGATGGTCTCGTACGAATCAAACATCGTCCATGATCGTGAAGAAGTAGAGAGTGTGCCACTGAAACACGAACTCCCTTGAATCGGTGTGAACTCTGGGTATAAAGGGTCATAGTATGTCGTATAGAAGAGCCGATGGGCCTCCGCATGAGCATATCTGAAGAAAGGGATCAGATCAGGATGCAGGTATGCGAACATGACGGTACCTCCACATTGCCAAGACGAGTAGCAACTGGATAACGACGCCGCAGTATATGATCGTAGTGTTCCAGGATTTCTTGGCGGTCACCGGCTGTGTAAAGTGTGAATATTACAGGGGAACGCGGATCCTAATGGGGCATACCAGAAGCCCATGAGTCAAAGCGGAGAGTTTGCTGTCGCGATGCAGATCGTGCTGTTTAGCTGTCTCTAGATGGAGATTATGGGCGAGCTGGTTCCGGGCGAGCCGAGCTACCTTGGAGACTTCCTCCAGCTGCTCGAGATGACTGGAATTGAGTTCGAGATCTTCGGACCTAGCGATCGATCAAGTGGTTCATTTACGGCCTCCTAGCAAACATAGAAGACAACCAACCTGTCAGTATCGCTCAAGCTTTCAGCCAGGTCCCTGAGTGTCTTCCTCATACGGGCTAATGCCTCAGCATGTCCAACCGGGATATCATCCGAAACAAGAGAAACATCTGCTTCAAAAGACCTATTTGCTCTACCTTCCGATGCATCAGGGATCTCCACGGCATCCTCAACTTCCCTCCCCATAGCGTCAACAACTCGCACCAAACTACGGTGAGGGGTGGGTGGCGATGTGGTCGTCTTCCTCTCTGCATCCGCACGGCCATTCGGGAGATTTATCAATGGTTCTGCAGTCCATTCTTCGTCAACTCTTTCCCGCCCATAAGCATCCACCAGTCGAACAGCCGGGGATTTCCGAAGTGACCGTGGAGATGGTCTATGTTCTCGAGAGATCGGTGTTGTGGGTCGTTCCGGGGTAGCAGGTCTATGTGGTACAGTTGATGTCGACGTCGGCTGGGGAACTTCATTCACAACCACTTCAATGTTGTTGTCAGTCCCGCGGTTCGTGGTCAGCTTTGGTAATGGCAACTCAGGGTTTGCCAATCTTATAGCGGATATAGGCGAATTTGGGTGTCCTTCCGTTGCAGAAGTCTCTGATTCGGCTACATCGAAACGAACTTTTAATAGGCCCTTCCTCCTGCCAAGCGACCCGTACTGAGATTGATCCACGCCACTGCTTAGGAGCGCAGATTGGCCTGGAGTTGCCATCCATGCACCCGGCGGCGCAGGCGTGCGCAAGGGAAGGGATCTGGCTCGTGACAATGTTCCTACCGGGGTAAGAAGACCATCTTCATCTGGAGTGTCGGTCTCAGTCTCAGTGCGTTTGTGGGGGTAGGAGTTAGCACGGGGTAACGGGGTGGAGGTGGATGCTGGAGGTGTCGACTCCAAAGGGAAGAAGGTCGCAGGGGAAGACGATCGATGGCCAAACTTGGGTGGTAATGGAGTCGCAGCCCAAGCACCGGGTGGTTTCGGTGTCTTGGTCAATGTGAAATTTGAGTTGGCGTCGACACGTCGGTCCTTTATCGGTGTACCCCCAAGTGCATCGTCATCCGACGATGACGGCGGACCAGGCAGATCCGGAAGGTCGTGTGGGGGCGAAGGCGTTCGAAAGTCTAAGATAGAACTACCGAACGATGCTTGGCGTGGAGGTGTGATAAAGGCAAACGAAGGGGACATTGTGGAGGTGGGTAATTGCGACCCGGTACTGGCAGAGGGGGGAGTACCAGGAGGGGTTGCATTGACAGATGGCTCTTCTGGCGAGGGATTTGGAGTCTGGGAACGTGGTGGATCGTTCACCTTCTGAAGGGCCACTTCGTTGGGGATAGAGGCTGGTGCTCCCAATCGAGGGGAACCTTGTGGAGAGGGTGATGTCAAGACTTCCGTCTCAGTGTCCGTCTCAATCTCTTCTGGGATAGGATTTGGAGGATTACTCTTCGGTGTGGTAGACTGAGGAGGAAGCTCAGCGATGGACTCTTCATCGCTCGCTAAGGTAGCGTTATAACCGATCCAGGTGTGAACATAGATAATGACACACCTAGTACCATGTCTTCCTGACTCCACGAATTTCTGGCCCCCAGATGTTCTCCGCGACGCGGCTCGACAACATCGCTCGGTCCGTTTTGATAATCCTGTTGAAAAGAAGATTCATCACCTACGACGTGTGTGAGGCTCATGTCGCTAGTCGCATGGCCAACATTCGAGAAGCTTTTCATCCTGGAACGCACAGGTATTTGACTGGACATGATAGCTTCCGATGCCCTGCTTGATGACCGCGAACCAGGAGTGGGAGAGGAACTACTTCTGCGACGATCTGCAGGATCATCGAGTTCAAGCGGAGGGAGAGGGCTGCGGGCGAAGTTCCAACCAAACTTAGAAGTGGCACCTGGCGATTTGCCGGGGCTGAAACCATTTAATGGCGTGGATTGAGCAGTGCCAACGGCACTTTCGTCCAAGCCCGAGTCTGAAGCGTCTCGGTGTCCGTTAGAGTCTCCCAGATGAGTTAGACTCGAAGTGGCACGAAGGGAATTGTTATCCTTGTTCCGAATTTTAAGGTGAGAAGCGGATGGAGATTTGGAAGTCGACCAATGGGGACGGGGAGAATTCCAGTTGCGCTCTCGTTCTTGTGCTGTTTCTTTTTTCTCGTCCTGCTCCCGCTCCTTCAATGAATCATGGCTGCTAGCTAAGGAGGCAGGGGAATCCGAACGGAGGGATGTACGGGAGGACTTTCGCTGAAGAGATGCGCGGGTTGGTGTAAGATAAGGCGTGGTAGAGGGTGATCGAGGTGGATGAGAGTGTGAGTGTGAAAATGAGTGATTCGAGCTGGAACTTAAACTCGAGGATGGCCGGGACGGTGGATGTCGTTTGTTCCATTCTCGTTCTCGTTCATGATTTCTTTCTCGGTCAAGCTCCGAGATTCGGTCTCGATCTGGTAAAGTTTAAGATACGATAAGAATGAGCTAAGAAAACACTGACAGTCCGCCTGAGAGCCAATTGAGCTGGGCCTGGAGCTGTGATCATCATCGAAGCTCCGGAGAGATGCAAGGCTGCCTCGTCTTTCCAGATGTCTATGTACCGGCCTGGCGCCACTACTCTGTGACATTGCGGATTCGTGAGAGAATGATTTTGTATGCGAAGGCGAGCGGAATTCTTGAGAAAGACGACGATGGAATTCTTGTGAGCGTCTGTGATGTATCTCCGGGGTACTGGAACTTGACGGGAGTTTCGGGCGATTCCACTCCCGTTCGCGTTGGGGGTTGCGCTCCTCTTCTTGGGAGCGGTGTTCTCTATCTTTGATTGACAATGTGAGTATATAATGCCGCGCACACGAGTAAATCGCGCGTACCGGTCCTCCCGTTCATAGAAGAACTTGTCGTTGAAGCTGTCAGTCAATCCAATGCAATCAATGGAAGGGTACGTTCGATCTGCGAGCGAGTGGCTTACAATAGAGCTCGTAGCTTGTGCGTCTGTGTCCTAGCTTTGAACCATTCTTGCCTCCTCTGAGCGAAGGGGATGGACGCGAATCGGATGGTATCGCAGTGGGTTGTGCGACATTTGGAGCGGATGTCGAGGCTGCGTTATGTAAAGACCTGAGAGCTCAGAAGTGTTGAAGTTGGAGCAATCATACCTTCGTTCTCGGAATTGAGAACGTCACCCATTGCTCGCTGCATTTCCGAATCTTGTTCGAGGAGATCTACCTACAGATCAATCAAACGAAGGCATGCATTCTACCCCGAGACATACTGGATTGAAGTGCCAGCTGGGATGACATTTGGAACGATGGGTGTGGAGTGATAGTGCCGACCGGTGGAGTTACGCGGGTTGGGTTGAATTGGGATGAAGAAGTAGACGCGTGAGGATGATGTTGGGAATTAGAGGTACTTGTAGATGCTAGAGATGTGTCTGACCGGATGAACGCTGAGTGCCTGTGAAGAGAGAATACTCGACAACGTACGATCGTATAATGGCTCCGGAAGGATCTGATCCACAAGTTGTGACTGGGAAGACATAAGTCGCGCACGTAGGGTATCAAAAGTGACCGCTGTCGACAACCGAAATGAAGCCTCGGATCGTCTGCTAGATTCTGGTGTGCGGGGTTGCGAAAGATGCGAGTGTTATATGGGATTGCCACGTACTTGGTTTTTCAGCTTCCTCGTCGCTCAAGCTCCGTCGTGCGGCTCTGCGTTGGCCTCTGTCCCTATTGACCACCGGGGTGATTTCCATCGAACTGCCATCGAAGCTATTTCTACGCAGACGACCCTTCTGTGGAGTGTCCCCTGGCTCCCTGAGCGCACGGGAGAATATATCCTTCAAGCTCTCGCGGGTGACACTGGAGGCGCTGGAACCAAAACGCGCAGACTCTGCGGTTGAATCTGCCTCGGATGAGGGCGCTGGGGGAGGGATGGGTGTCGTGTTCGTCGGAGATCGTGATTCGCGGGCAAGAAGGGCGCGGAGACGAGCTGCTGGAGTCTCTGCAGGAAAGGGAGTGGCATTGGTGGGAGTGGGGAACGAGAATGGGGTCGGGTCTGGATTGAGGGAGGCGATGGGGATGGGGTGCATGCGAGGAGTGGGGAATTCGTCCTCTTCATCGTGTATGGCTGAGAAGAGTGAACGTGCCGAGGAGGAGCCACTGGCAGGCTGTGGGGTTGTCTCCTGACCACCATCAGGAATGCGAGGACTTGGACTGCGCCTGAACAGTCTCAGACGGGGCTTGAGCAGGGTGGCCGACGAAGGCGCCTCTGACATATCGCCAACGTGCAGGTTGAATCGTCAATTTTTAACTTTCTTATTCAGGACAATGCGTGTGGTGGCCATCGCGCGCTTCCCGCTCCCTGCAATTCGCTACCGACCCGATCATAGCTATGGAAACATGAATACCCCCCGCGACGATGCATTGACCATGGACAAAAAATCCCATCTAGTCTGATCTACCTACAAACAATATGTCTCTTTATGCTCTCTTTAACGCAACCGAATCATTTTATCAGGCGTGTAATCATCCTGGTAATGCCCCGAACATAACACCAGTTTTTTTGTGCCATGGCTTGAGCTTGGGATTAGCTACAAGCATGAGCTACGCACCCTCGCTTGCTGTGCCTTCTCATCACTTCAAGAAAAGGCGCGCCATCGCGATGGTCATAGTTACTAGCGAGACGCCAACAGGCGCCGCAGGATACACCATTTTGCTAAACAACCTCCTGGATGGGAATCTTGGCTTCGCCAACGGCGTCCGCGTCACCGCTGCAGCAAATACTATGTTGTTGTTGATTGGTTGCGCCCATATGCGACCAAGGTCGTTTTATCCAAAGACACAGATGTACTATTCTCAGCTACTGAGAACATGCTCCGCTGAGCGCTGATTATCCGTACATATTTGCTATTATCAGGTAGGCAGCGAACGACGTCATCTGATTAGCAACGACATTCATTCCCTCTCCAGCTTGTTTCTCGTTGGTGCTGGGTTATTATTTCCCATGTTCCGACTCGTCCGTACACAGGCTGGGTAATGGGTTCTCTTTCTACAGTGTCCGGTCAGATTCTTGTTATGCGTGCTATATATTAACCCCCTATCTCAGATTGTTATCCTCAACGCAGGCAATTTCATTGGCCGTGCTACCGCTGGTTCCCTTATAGGCGTTTCGCTCTTCATGGCAGGTGCGTAACAAAAGATTTCACATCCCCTTTCTCACACATGAGGCCATAGGGCTCGGAAGCTTGGTAGGCGAGTTCCTCGAGAGCCAATGTCTTCGAGCCATGACCTCAGGCGTGTGCAAAGGAGCTCCTCTCGCAGGTTCACTTCTAGGACCAGACCACGTTTAGTGGAGACTCGCGGTGCTTTGTGGGGTGAGTTCATGAAGAATAACTGCTATCGTCTCACATCTGATCTTTTCTTGTCTGTCGCAGTGTTTTAGTGTCGTGGACACTGTTATGTTTGCGACCTCGCAACTTATCCTGCAACACAGGGAGCAAGCAGTGTCCGTACCTCCGCAGAACGACCGGATGTTGGTTAGCAAATACCATCGGTTCGTTGGATCATACACCAGAAGAATAGACCTGTACGGTAAATTGTGTATGTAGTAACGATTCTCGGTCTTGAATTTCAAACGTCGAAGTCTCTCAGGTGTGGACTCCTTACAACTTTCTGAATGACTGAACCTTGAGCTGCATCTTATCCGCCGGACGCACGGAAACTCGGTTCAGCATCTCCACAAACACTAATGTTGCATTCTCCTTCAATGAATGGTTATTGTTACAGTGAACGTTACAATGGCAAGGACTTTCGCTCGGTAACTCTGACGAATAATCACTTCAGGCATAGCACAAAACAGCGTATTCCTGAAAAATACACCGATGAGACGCAGATTCGTTGTAGCGGTAAGTCAGAATTTCACCTTCACTTTCTTCTCGCTGTTGTCATAGGGAATGAAGCAACCATCTCCGTATATTTCACAAGCTTTGCCTGGGTGCACAGCGCCGTGGTGGGGAGCCTGGGCAATGTAGATAGGAGTACCATCTGGTTCCCTCCCACCTTCAACGGGTCGAGCACGGAGGCCTTGGAGATTGAGCTGGCCAGAGCAAGCAACCCACTTGACGGCGCGAGAGTCGCCAACCAGGATCTCGTATTTGTCAACCTGCAAGACGGGCTCGATGACCTAAGTTGGTAATGTACTTGGAACACCTACGTGGATCTCGTCTTTCTTGTACCCGATCACTGCCCCTTTCTTGAAGACCTTAGAAGCTTTGCCGACCACTGATCAAGGAGTTAGGGAGTGTTCCCAAATTGCCAGACTAAAACTCACAGATTCCGCCCTGATAACCGTACGAACATCAGCGGCTGATTCAACAACAGAGTGACATGTGCGAACCTCATGGTAAGCACGGCAAATGTAAAGGTGTTCTCCGCGCTCCTCTCCGCCTTGGATGGCATCGCGGGGAATATTCCTTCCCTCATTCCAAATCCAGGCAATTGGTGCGTTGTATTGTCCTGCCCTCCATTGCTGGGTACGGGTCTGCGAATCTTCAACCCAATTGCTTGCAGACCAAACGCGTGCCTGTTTCTGTGAACTAATAAGCCTCCAAGGACAAGCTAGGGACGGTGGATTAAATGTCACTCCTACCTCATCCGATTTCTTTTCGTGCTGCTTGTAGGCATAATAGCCCGCACCGATCGCTGCGACCCCTGCAAGGAGACCTCCACCGATCTATCAAAGATTAGATTACCGACCCCAAGGGAGATCTTGAGAGTACCTCGAGTTGCTTCTTGTGCTCGTCGTCGACGTCGTACCAATGTTTTTCCTTCTGCTCTTGCACGGGTTCCGCAGCAGAGGCCTGGTACAACGACTGGTCGGCTTCCTGGCGCTGCGCTTGCTGTTGTTGTTGCCCATAATCAGGAGGAGCATGTTGAGGTTTGCAGTCTCCGCCCCACTGTTCCTCACGATGGTGATGATACTGTCCTTCTTGGAGGCGTCCCCAGAGGGCGGGAGTCACCGGGGGTGTCCAATCACCCTGTTTCTTGTAAACGAGAGAAGGATCAGTGGACTTGAGAGGACTCACCTGGGAGCGGTGGGGTTGGATGATCTTGTACTCGACCCCTAGATCCTGGCGATCAGATCGAGCTGGACGGGCGACAGGAATGTCTACCTTCGAATTCGACAACGTCGCCGTAGTTGTATTGTTCACCGGGTAGCCATCGTGGAGCCATTGTGCGACTATGAGTGCGAGAGTGGACTGTTCAAAGATGTGGTCCGGAGAACGGATGTGGCTCGTCTGGGTGAGTTTATATACCTACACACGAAGGCGATGCTTAGATGCCAAGGGTTCACGGGAGGTACCGCAACAATCGATACGAGTACCACTTTCGTTTCTTTGCACCCCATCGTTTCAGGGTCACGGTCGGTAATGGGGACCTGTCGTGGCATAATCAAGTTCCAGGAAGTGAAGGTGTGCCAGATGGGGAAAGATCATTTCATATCGACAGTTATCTGATCCAACGAGGCGTCGTGACTGTCATCCATTCGGCTCGAGCGCCGCTGCCATTGCTTCTGGAGTTGATTGATCAGGGCATGAGGTAGCCTCAAACCAGTAGGCTCCACCACAGAGCAGATGATATTTTATCGTGTACGGGATGGGCAGCGCCAAACGTGTTGAATGATCCCTGAGTCAGGCTGTTTCAACCAAACTATCAGCTTCGACAGGGCCATCATGACACAACGGTTGAGTGAGTTTCACCCCTCAGTTGCCAGCGATCCCAAGTAGCAGGAGGACAGCCCGCCAGTCGTGCAGTCGACGGTAACATGATGGTACACGATCAACGGATCCCATAGCCCGCTCGAACGTGGATGCTCTGAACCGAACTAAGTCACGAGTCGTACGTGCCAACGTATACATAGATCGGATCCCACTGTCAGCTTCGGTTCCACCAAACTACGATGAGCAGCACAACTGAAGGGGTCTTTCGTATCGCGCCAACGCTGCAGAAATATGACTGGGGAAAGATCGGAAGTCAATCCAAAGCCGCCCAACTCGCTGCAGGGGCTGACATTCCCGGCTTCGCACTCGACAACTCGGCTCCCTATGCGGAGGCAAGTCGTTCATGATCATTGTATACCAACGACTGATAAATTTCACCAGCTGTGGATGGGCACGCATGTTAAATCACCTTCAAGGGTAGTCGGCTCGAGTACGGGTCTCCCGGACATCTTGGCTGCGAACCCACACCTCATCGGAAGTGAGGTCTCCAACAAATTCCCTACCTCTCAGGGAAACCTGCCCTTCCTCTTCAAGGTCCTCTCAATCAATAAGGCCTTGAGTATTCAAACACACCCTGACAAGAAGACTGCGGAGCAGCTTCATGCGAGGCAGCCAACGGTTTACACAGGTGAGGTGCTTGCTCTTAGGGATGCCTTGATCTCATTCGATCCAAGATGACAACCATAAGCCCGAAATGGCGATCGCGTTGACGGATTTCAGAGGCTTGTGCGGATTCTTGCCCATCCCAGACATCGAATCATACCTCAGGAATGTGCCAGAGCTTCGTGCACTAGTTTCAGAACAAGTCGCGGGTCGCTTTCTCTCAGCCGAGGGACCAGACGAACGAGAGCAACTGCAGAATCTCTTTTCAGCTCTCATGCAAGCCGATCCGAACGCTGTCAAAGTCCAGCTTTCGCAACTGGTGGCGCGCTACAGCGCTGAGAACGAACGGAGTGACGTCAAGGACCTTGTTCTTAGCCTGAACGAACAGTATCCAGGAGACGTTGGAGTGTTCTGCCCCTTCATGCTGAACTACGTCAAGTTGGAGACTGGACAAGCGATTTTTCTCGGCGCGGGAGAACCACACGCCTATATTTCTGGAGGTAGGGTTTTATTATGAAATCCTGCAGGCGTCAGCGCTCACCACGGTGATCAGATATCATGGAGTGCATGGCCAACTCAGATAACGTCATCCGAGCAGGTCTCACTCCGAAACCGAAGGACATCCCTAATCTCCTCGCTGGTCTTACCTACAAGGCTGCACCTTGGTCCAACCATGTTGTCCAGCCATCCACAAGCTCAGATTCAGCAACCGTGACTTACGATCCTCCTGTCCAAGATTTCACAGTCCTTGCGTTAAACCTAGTGCAAGGAGGTTCGGAGTCCCAAAGTGCAATTAATGGGCCATCGATTATCATCGCTACTGAGGGGGCTGGTTTCATCAAATGGAACAACGACAGTAAATCTCTGGCGCTGAAATCGGGGAATGTTGTTTTTGTAGGGGCCAACGTCCCTGTTTCTTTCAACGCTCTTGAAAAGTTGACGGTGTTTAGAGCCTATGTCGACTGAGTAGACTCTGCAGGGATTCTGGTATAAGATTCAAGATGTTGTTGCGTAATTTTTCGCCATTAGAACGTTATCCGTATTAGGTTTTGTGAAAGATTGATCAAGAGGCAACGTTCATACCCAGAATGAAAGGACCACTGTAGATACCGCAAACAACCACAAGCCCAGTAAGTGAGTTCAACCAGAAGAACCACCGATAGATAATAGTTCGAGTAAATCAAGTACGGCTTCATCATAATTCTCCTGCAATTCGCTTCTCAATGATCCCAGCGATATTGGGACCGTAGACTGGTATGTTTTCGCCTTGAAATCCCTCCGGATACTGCACATAAGGTGTGTCCTCCGTGAAATAGCTAGAGGAGGTCCCTTAGTGGTGTCTGACGTGCGAAACAGAACACACTCACGTATCATTCCAAACGCCGAAATGGCTCATCCCTAACGCGCGGGTTGTCCATTCATAGTCATGAGCAAAGCCTCCTGGGTAAAATATCTCAATTACAGCAGACACGTTGGTGTGTGGCATCAAAATGAGGTGTGATAAGCCATTGCCGTGTACGCCAAGTAAAATCTATGCGTTCGTGTCAGCTGCAAGGCTGCGGTGTGTGTGTGTGGGGGGGGGGGGGGAGAACTCACCGTCGTGCGTGCCACAAGTCGAACCTGATCGTCTTTCGTCATTTTCTCGGCCCTCACCACGTTCAGCTCCCACTCCTTGCCCGCGATGCCACCTGTATGCATCATGCTCGTTATTTCTGCGTTCTTCCTCTGTACAAGGGCCTCCAAATTCTCGACCAGTACTTCGTGGTCTTCAGGTATCAAGCGACGCCGGGAATATTGACGAGAGACGTAAGTGATCACAATTTTCTCTGTTTCTTCAAAGTCGAGCGGTGGTGAGGCCAACGATTTGTCGTCCAGCGCGTGATTCCCGAAAGAACCTTCCTCGTCATCTATTGTCACACCCGCGAAACGCCAAACAGCATATCTGATCGATCTCCACCATGAACCATTTTTATCCAACTTTGAACGAGCAATTAGAGCGTCAACCGATTCACTAGCGGTACGCTGATTCCGCGAGCCACACAATTCGCCTCTGAAAGCTGCCGACCGATCCGCGAGCAAAAGGTAAGGAAAGTGCCAGGCACGTTGAATACCCGAGTCGATGCTAGTGGACGTGGCAACCACGCGATCATTCCAGTCGACATCGACTTCTACCGTCAAAGATGGGAAAGCAGCCCGCAGGAAATAGCCATTGAATCCTGGTTTGTCTCGCCACCCTACGTTAGACGAGTGGGGGAAAATAGCACGATGAATCGGGGGAGGGGGTCCAGGATGCGCTGCGCCTGTCCAAAATGACCAAGTTCCAAGTAGAAGCTCAGCGCAGAAGTGATAGTAGTGTGCTAGAACTGGATCATCATTAGTTCAGACGAAAACCAGCCTAAGTGCGAACGCACACTGTGGTGGGTCATTGAACAGCAGCTGGTAATCAAATAGACATTCAGCAAATTACACCAATTATCTGCGGCTATGACTAACCGTATTGCCCTCAACTGACCAAACTCTACGAGTGGAAGGATGGTTTCCCCACCGCTGAAGTGCTTCCTCGGGACTTACGATATCCATGTTCCATGGGGTAGGTTCGCGGAGGGCCATATCCGCTGGTGTGTTTTGTGCGGGGAGACCGGTCGATGTCATGTACCTGGTATCGGGGAACGAAGATGGAGAAGAAGTCAAGATCAGAAGGGTGCCATTTGCCATGTAGATGTCACGGAACAACGTCCATCCAGGAACGTGTTCTACTATGGTGGTTTCTGGTAGTGATGACAGCCCCGAAAGCCCCATGGTTCGGAATGTGGTATTTTGTCCCCCCGATTCGCTACTCGATTCTGGTGGGATAGGAACGAGTAATTCATTGATTTCTTGGTCGTTCTGTGGTGGGCGTTCATGAACGGCAGGTTTATCGTTGGCTTGTTCGTGAAACCCGGCGGTTATTACGATGGAATGCGAGCCAAGAGGTGCCATGGATGTGAAGAAGTGCATCAAGAAGGCACCAATGAGGATGAGGACCGCATCGCGTCGCGAAAGTGAACGAATAAGTGGAGACATAAGGCGAAGGTACACGAAACAAAGTGTTGACAGACACAGCAGATGCGGCGCCGTGAGTCAAACTCACTCACATGATACCACTGGCAGGAAGACCCCATAGCATCATCTCCGAAAATAGTGGCCAATACATTTCGGGTACGTTGTCCCAAGTATCACCTTGGTATCACCGCACTGAATGCATGAAACGCGATCTGAAGCGCTTGTGCTCATTCCTTCAAGACTAAGTTATGGATTAATGGGGTGGGTGGGCAAGCCACACGGACGCGTCAAGATTGTTGTCGCCAGTGTCAACGCCCTCAAGAAACTGAAAATCTCACCGAGAACAGGTAACAGGTAACATTGACCGACTAAATTAAAACTGACGTTAGCTGTATTATGTAATTGTGTATCCTGGACAACTCTCACTATGCTCACCCTGGTCAGCGTATGTCTGGCACTGACAAACCTCGTCTACGCTGCTGCCTTCAACGACGTCCGACCCCTGGTAGTATGGCATGGTCTCGGTGACACATATGCATCACCCGGAATGGTCCAGTTTGAAAGCGAAGTGAAGAAGATGCATCCTGGAATCTTCGTCCACTCCGTTTACATCGACCAGGATATAAAAGCAGATCAACGTGCCGCATTCGTGAGCGAAGTATTCACTAAATAAATCTTGTTTACTGAAGGACCCCCCAGTATGGGAATGTCGATCGGCAGCTCGCCATTGTCGCTGAGCAGCTTTCCTCGATTCCAGGACTTAGCAGAGGGTTTGATGCCATCGGTTTCTCTCAAGGTGGCCAGTTCCTGCGCGCATACGTGGAACGAAATAACACCCCACCTGTGCACAACCTCATCACTTTCGGATCACAACATATGGGCATCTCTGACCTGCCATTGTGCAGCACTTTTGACTTGCTGTGTCAGGTCTCTCGCCGTGCCGCAAAGGCTGGGATATATACCGAATGGGCACAGGAGAATATAGTACAGGTTGGACGAAATTGCTTCATCTTGTCGCTCATATGAAACTCAATCATGAACCCGACAGGCACAATACTTCAGGGATCCAGCGCATTTGTCGCTGTATATGTCATCGGGTAGTTTCCTCGCTGATATCAACAACGAGGTTCTCCTTCCGTCTGCGAGAAAGCAAGCCTATGTTGAAAATCTTGCTTCACTACAACACCTGATCCTCGTCCTCTTTGCGGAAGATGACACCGTGGTCCCTAAGGAGAGCGCATGGTTTGGATCCGAAGCTCCGCCAGAGCAAGATATGAACTACGTTTCCGATCGTTTTCCAGAACAGGAGCACCTTGAGCCACACGTTCAGGAGAAGACTATCGTACCCATGAAGCTCCAGCAATTGTACACAGAGGATTGGATTGGTCTGCGCACTCTCGATGAGCGAGGTGCCGTAGTTTTAATTACTTGTCCGGGAAGACACATGCAGTTGACGGGATGCTGGGAGAGTCTGGCGGAGAAATGGATCGGGGGCGCCATATGAGAGCTGTTCTAATTCACTTGTACACTACTCCAGTCTCGTTAGTATGCGTCACACATGTCACATGTCACAGTCTAGGTGAAGTTGCTCTCTCACACGATCGTTCTCGCATCATCTTTTCACTGTCCGAATAACATGTCAGGCGCAGCAGCATCAGCGGGAGGCTCCCGATTCTCTGCATTCATGAACCACCCAGCCGGTTCGTATTCTAAGATCCCCTGCTTCGTAACGATGTTGACTTCCGGCTCGGGACTCATTAAAACTATGTGGGCACCCCGCATGCGCGAATAGGTCCCAAGACCGTGTTCTTTTGGGCCCCGGTGATGAAGTGGTGTTTGGTTGCTGCAGGTCTGAAAGACTTGAACCGGCCAGCGGAAAAGCTGAGCGTATCCCAAAACCTCGGTGTGTCTATGAATGATTCGTACCACAATGTATATGCTCATTTGCATCCCATTAGCTTTGGCGGCAACGGGAATGATCTGGGTGCGGTATTCATTTGTCATCATACCAGTCAACTACAGCCTCGCCGCAGTAAGTTACGCCTGACATTCTCTGGTTCTCTATGATCAATGTTACAAGGTCAACTTGTTCGTGGGCGCGACTGGCCTCGGCCAACTATCCCGCATTGCTCAGTAAGGAATCTGTTTGAAATTGCGCGAAAGTATTCTCACCCGTTTCAAAGTCATCGCTACACGAACCCCCAAGTTGTAGAGGGAGCAAATTAGAAGAAACCAGGATCTTACACTCGATACTTGTATAGGATTGTCCTTAGCTCGACGATACACTCTTTCCTTGGAAAATCCTAGTCATCAAATATTGTCGTAATGCTAAGCATTGGAGCAACACATTGGAATTATCGATGTGACGACCTATCGCCTTTCCGTTTAGTAGAACGACCGTCCTCCCCACTCTGCGGATCACTTTGGCTGAATACACTCTTGGCTGCGTCCCACCATCCGCCTTCCATCAACACACGATTTGCCGCTGCCACGATGTCGGACATGATTTGCTGAGCATCGCTGTCCCGAGCTTGGGTCGGATTATCCTCGCGATACTGCCCTCGACTCTCAAAGGATTCCCATGGTCTCGTGCGACGCTTCGAGGTGCGAGGCGTTGTTTCCGGGAAACGTGCACCAGCACCGTCACGGCCACCGCCGTTCAGTGCACTGAGAAGAACGGCGCCTAAGCTCGCAACAATACCTCTCCCTGCACCATTTGCATCGTGGTTCCCCATGTACCAGCCTGCACCTGCTGCTAGAACACCGAATATCATTCCCCATTTGATAAACCAGAACGTGGTTCTGAATATCCAGCTTGTTGTTCTGTACAAGCTAACCAGTGCGAGATACGCCGCTAGGAAGCTGACGAGGGGTGGTATGATAGTTTGTGCGTCCCACTCCCAAGGTTTGGATGCGAGGAGGGTCGAGAGGAGGGATATAAATGTGGTGAGCAGGGCCAGGGAGTGTGAGAGGAATGAAGTGATGAACGAGTAAAGCTCTGGTGGGAGATGTTGATCCAAATAATCAAGAAGGGGATTCAGGAAAGCTGGCAGTGGCATGTCTGACATGGCTGGTCAAGTTGGATGCCACGACAGCAGCTAGCGTGACAGCCAAATATCCCCGGTCACAGTAACAGGGTGACAGATATTTCCGTGTCACAGGTACCAAGTGTCACATTGTCTCGGGGGTTACCAAATTTCCACCCCCGGCGGTGCGATCGCGCGGACGTGGTAGCCAATCGGAAGATTCCGGCATAACGTGAACGATCTCGTATACAGCGGTGCCGGCGCTTCGGCACAGGAAATTTTGAATTCCGTCACGCTTTAAACTCCGTGGCAGAGGACAAATACTAGCAAACTGGGATGTGTATAAGTTAGAGCGGTAAATTGGATTGCTCTCCTTTCTCAAGACTGCTACCACTCCTCTGTTAGCGTCCGTCTCTCTGCTCCGTAAAGTCCTCCCCCCTCTCGTTCTCAGACATGGCCATGAAACGCAAGCTTGACTTGGACTCTTCTGAGGACTTCCCCCAGGTTCGCCTACCTCCAGACCTCCTGTACCTCACATATTTACCACCTGTCAGACCGTCAAACAGCTGAAATTGGTTCCGTTCCCCAACTACGAGCCCGACCATGACGTTGCTATGTCTGATTCTTCCTCTTCTGATTCGGAGCAATTTTTCCCTGAGAACCACCATACCCGTCTGGTATCCACCGCTAGCACATCAAGCAGTTCATTTGGCTTATCTGAAGCGGTTGATTACAATTCTCGTGAGTGCTTGTGCTTCCCTCCAGCTCCATTCTTAATGGGCACTCTCATTGTGATATTAGCTCTTTACCCCAGATACAGTGCGCATCAGCCTACTCTCGACGCTCCCGAGTCTCCCAAGGTCGTTGGTTTGATGCAACCCGTCAGCACTTTTTCACACCACGGGTAAGTAACTTAAGCGGTTCCACTATTGTCGTGATTTGACAACATCCTGGCTTGTTCATCTATACTTTGATTTCGTCAGCTCTCAGTGTTCTCAAATTCCCAAACTTCGTGTCGCATGCTCTGCCGGCGTCGACGGTTTAAGAACGATGTGGAGCTTCTGCGAACAATGCGGCGCGATATCCATGGTCGACACTGACTAAGTTGCGAGAAACTCCGCTCACCCGACTTTCGCCACCTTTTTTCTTATCTTTCTTTATTTTGCTGATTGTATCGCTCATAATTTCCTCTTGGACATTCTGCACCCGAAAACTCGAAAGCGCTTGTCGATGCAACTATCCGACTTCCCCCCTACCATCTGTTACGCCGATCTCTCCCTCTGTCTCCCACCAGCATCCCGGCACTTTTCGACACGATGCGCCATCCAGTTCTCGCGAATGTCAATTCCGCCACCGCTTCTGATCTATAACTACTGCGCTGCTACACCAGGTTTTCCGCCTCCGACATGCTGTCTTGTACATAGTTGCTTTGATGTAAAACATGCCACGCTTGAACGTTAACAATCGTGCTTTCTGATTCCCAGTTCGAGTGATGTCCCTAAGTGAGAATAAGATCTGGCTGTGTTTTTGGTTTCTGTAGTTGTAGGTGCAAGTGTGCAAATTAGACATCACAGCCACATGTAAACGAACACGCCTCAAACCTCCTCATGACCCAGACGACGCTGCTTCAGTACGAGGCACCTTGTAAGTTAACCTACGATCGTGTGTTAACAGCAGTCTGACACCAGCGAGGGCCCGTCCATGCCATTGATTGGTGCAAGTCCACAGCGCCGGGCCACCAGTCTCGTCCTCGTTCAGCATTTCGTCTCGGCATCGCCTCCTTCACAGAGGATTATCGCAATCGGATCGCAATCGTCGGGCTTCAGGACGAGCGAGTTCTTGTGGAGGACGACTACACCGACTACCCTGACTTTGTTACCCTTGTCGAGGCAAATCACGGATACCCCGCTACGAACTTGCAATGGCAACCTGCGAGCGCAGGAGGTTTCCCTTGGTCAGGAAAGGCGCCATCTGCCGAGTTACTCGCCACCACCGGCGACGCATTGAGAGTTTGGGAATACTTTGGAGACGCACCGCCCGCGTCATCCGCATATGTAGGGAGACAACCCAGTGGCGGTGGTCATCGTTTGACTCTGAAAACCGCCTTATCTGGGGTAGGCCTGCACTTTCCAAGTTCAAAATTTGTACTGATCCTTCTGTAGCAATCAAAGGTACAAAGCCAGAATACGGGTGCGCCTTTGACAAGTTTCTCCTGGAACGAAAAGGCACCTAGCCTCGTCGTGACGTCGTCTATTGATACGACATGTACGGTTTGGAATATCGACACCGCAACGGCCATCACCCAGCTTATCGCACACGACCGGGAAGTCTATGATGTTGCCTGGCTTCCGGGATCCACGGATATATTCGTCTCCGTGGGTGCTGACGGGAGTCTTCGTGCTTTCGACTTGCGGAGTCTTGAGCACTCCACCATCCTTTATGAGACACCTACACCGAAGGGTGCCCCCCCTCCGACACAATCCACTCGCCTCCCAACATCCCCATTACTCCGCATCGCATTTAATCCTGCTGACTCGAACTACAT
Source organism: Boletus sensibilis (assembly GCA_038092655.1). Taxonomy (NCBI): domain Eukaryota; kingdom Fungi; phylum Basidiomycota; class Agaricomycetes; order Boletales; family Boletaceae; genus Boletus; species Boletus sensibilis. Next base: position 7,015 of record JBBPQU010000254.1, on the reverse strand, counting down.
GTCTACCTTCCACATGGATGGGGCAGACGTGCAGATCTTGGACATGCGAAGTCCAGGGCAGCCGGTCATTGAGCTGAGAGGACATCGCAGCCAAGTAAATTCGATGGGGTGGAGTACCACAGAACGGCCCTTACTTGCCACCGCAAGTATGCGTCTTGATATCGAATTCTGAAACAACCCAACTGACGCATATTATAGGCGATGACTGTCAGGTATTACTATGGGACCTTGCAGGTTATACGCAGACAGCAACTTCACCTCGTACGGCGAATTCACGGCTGAACTCCCCTCGACCAGATGTGAAGAAGCGAATTGTCACTGATCCAATCATGGCGTATTCTGCGAGTAGTGAGGTGACGAACGTTGCGTGGTCCCCGCAAATTCCTGGTATGACGATGAACACCGGTCACTCGACGGCTCCTGGCGAATGGCTTGCAATCGCTAGTGGCAAGTCGATCAAAGCATTGAAGGTGTGATAAAGAGAATGGGGTGACGAGTTGTTCGACCCCCAAGTTTGCGAGATTTACATCAACTACATAGCTACTCGTCGTGCATGTACAGTGTGTAGTGGGCTACATTTACTGTTGATATCGGGTAGTGATGGAACATTGACGGTTTTCTTTGGGACTGGTCCCTTTCCCATCAGATCATGCATCACATGAATTTGTGCACCGTTCTGAGCTAGCCGACCGCAACCCCGTGATACAGCAGCCTGGGCCCCGATAACAGTAATAGCAATGACACCGGATCCGAGGGTACTAGGAAAGGTAAGCGATAAGGCTTGGGAGCAAGTAATCCGGGGCTCAAGTGGTCGAGTCCTAGCCAGAAGTACTCGATGGAATGACACTGAAAATTGTCTACAAGACGAACTCGGTGGATTGACTCTGATAGCGAGTATCAGGGAATGTGGTTATCGAACATTCATTCCAGAATCCACGCGATCACCCCGGGGATTTGCGACACGCGGTTCTGATGGGACGAGGCACGCTCGAGCTCAAATACAACGCCGGGTCATGCGGTTCTATTACGGCGTTGCCTCTGGTCCCACTCCCCTCTGTTTCACGGAGCATAACGATGACCGACACTCATCCAGCTGCGATCCAGAGGAAACTCTCGACATCAAGCTTATCAAATGTCAAAGAAAAGGTAGACGTCGAACGCGCAGATGCACTCGGTAAAAACGATAAGGAAGAGGGAGCCGAGAAAAGCCGGCTCGACAAGAAACTACGGGTCGTCTATCTTATTGGCCTAGCTGCGTTAATCCTTGGTTGGTGGATCTCTTCCACGGTATTGAAAGCGACGCGCGGTAGATGGTAAGTGTGTCTTTCCCGGGATGCTCCATACGTGCTCAAAAGTTCTGTAGGGTTGTACAGACGTTCTTCGCCTGGTTCTTTTTAACGTAAGTGCAAGACTTTATCCCGGATTTCAAGGGCCTACCGGGCTTCACTTCCAGCATCATCGCGTTTCGGTTTATCCCAAACTCAGCGGTCACACGTCCAGTGGCCGCTGTATGGGTCCCTCATGTTCAGGAGCCTTGGTACCGCCTTCCCCGCCATTTGAGATTGACCATCGGTTGGCTATGCCTCCTCGCCATTGTTTTCGGATCCGCTTTTGGTTTCCCGCTCGCTGCGGTGCGCAGAATTATCCGACGAATCTTATCCAATATTGATCGATGACACAGGGTGATGACTATGGCCACAGAGCAATCTCCGTGTTGGGTTTGTTCGTTTTCCAGTGTGGCTTCTACCTATCCTCCACCAACCGCTCTGCTGTATGCTGGTACGCGCTGTGGTTTTGACCTGTCCAGTCATCTGAAAGTATAAAGGCCCACTGTCGTTGTCGGGTTGTTCATTCAGCAGGCCGTTGCCCTTTTCGTGCTCAAGACGAATGCTGGCTACTCGCTGTTCCACTACATTGCGAGTCTGGCGTATGACTACCTAACGCAGGCCTACGTTGGTGCACAATTCTTCTTCGATGCCCAAACCATCGCCAAAAACTGGTTCTTCGTCAATACTGTTAGTTGACAATGTTCGTATGCCTTTCTGCATCACTAATGGATCACAGCTTGCAGCCATTATATTCTTCATTGCAACCATACAAATGCTTTATCATGTGGGTCTTATCGGTTTCCATTGATCCTGGTTTTTATTGACGTGTACAGCTCGGAGTAATGCAATGGATTATCAAAGGATTGTAAGTACGATTTTCTGCTACCAGATCTAGTCACCTAGTCAAACCAGCGCGTGGTTCTTCTTCAAACTGATGAATGTCTCTGGTGCCGAGGCTGTCGTCGCTTCTGCCTCGCCATGGGTTGGCCAAGGAGAGTCAGCTTGTTTGGTCAAGCCATATGTCAACGTTATGACACCATCTGAGATTCACCTTGTCATGACATCCGGTGAGTGCTAGTAGCTTGCCAATGGTTGTCATTGACGAAGGCTGCTTAGGATTTTCGACCATCTCCGGTGCGGTCCTCAGTGCATACGTTTCACTTGGCGTCCCTCCCCAGAATCTTGTGACATCTTCTGTCATGAGTATCCCGGCCTCCATAGCTATTAGTAAAATGCGTATCCCGGAAGTGGATGAACCTGTGACCCGCGGGCGTGTTGTCATCGACCGTGGAGAACAGAAACCCGAGGATGCTCCTGTGAATGCTCTCCACGCGTTTTCTAAGGGTGGTCTGTTCGGGCTGAATGTCGCTGGGCAAATTTTGTGGGATTTCTCCCTCAAAAGAGCATCCCACTTGCTGACGTGGTGCTATACAGGACAAATGTGCTTATCATTCTGTCCCTTATCGCAACTATCAATGGCGTATTGACTTGGGTCGGCCGCGGATTTGGAATTCACCAACTTACTCTACAACTTATTCTAGGATATATCGGATACCCTATCGCGTTCTTCCTCGGTCCGTACTGGGTCCAAACTTACCTGTCGCCAACCTTTTCATGAATTTACTAATCAGGTGTACCATCTGCCGAGATTCTACGTGTCTCTCAACTGCTTGCCACGAAATTGATTGAAAACGAGTTCGCAGCTTATCTCGGTGCGTAATCGGTTAAATCAGCTGATCATATACTTGATGAAGTCGGTTCAGAACTTCAAGCTATCCAGGCTAGCTCTAATCCTCTCTCACCGCGTGCATACACGATTGCTTCGTACTCGCTTTGTGGTTTTGCAAACCTGGGTTCACTTGGTATTCAGATTGGTGTGCTCAGCGCCCTCGCACCGTCGCAAGCAAAAACTATTGCGACGCTTGCTGGGTCAGCTATGATTTGTGGATTTATTTCGTGAGCCTATTTGTTTTTCTCAACACATTCCTGCCTCATATTTTGCCCTCCAGGACTCTGCAAACTGCTGGCATCGCGTACGTGTCCCTGTCTCGGATGGCTACCACAACACTGATTGATCTTCACAGGGGAATGTTGATTTAACACACTAATGAATTATTATCCCATTGAAGCGTTATTCAACGGTCCTATGAAAACCCGACCGTGTTTTAGTGCTTACTGGTTGAACTTTGTGTTTCCAACATGTGGATGCAATAAGCAGGCATTCAAATGTATGCCACTTTGTTATGGACGAACTATTTGATCAGCCTACCCGAAATCTCTCTTTCTCTGCCTCCAAGCGGAGTGTCCGATCTCGCCTATCCGTGTCGAGCAAGTTTCTTGCAGGTCTCAGCCGTATTCTGAAGTCGCTCGGAGGCCAAATTTGAAGCAACTTGGGGAGGTAATGTTCTCCAAACGATATGCGGCTCAGCTCGAATGGCGACCACAGTACCCGCATATCCAGTGAGTATGAACATGGAACAATCGGCCCATGACGAACTTGCCAGGAATCACCTGACAATGGACTCGCTGTCAGCCGCAATCCTGAGTCCCTTGGCTGACCGGAAGGACTGGTCACTGTCAGCCGCCAACGTATTTATGACATTCCGAGCGTACTTTCTATCGCCCATAAACGACCTGACCCAGTGCAGCAATGGCGCCTACACCTTCACCCGTCCTTGTCCATTCATGGAACCCCCCGTCTGGCAGACACCTTCACCGCCTCCGTCGTCAGGCGCTGAGTATCTCCCATCGTCCGCCAGGGCAATCCTCAGCTTCGCGCTCTGGACAATCCAAGCCACGCACTCTGGACGCCGCATCACAACCCTCAGTTGTTCTCGAAGGCCCTCCTCCTCCTCCAATTGCTCCTACGCCATCCGAGTCAGTCGTGCTTGCCCCCGAGCCATCAGCGATCCCGGTCGTGGATAATCAACCTCAAGGGCCAAATCAACCTGCTGATATGCCGGGAAATATCGTAGCGGCGGTCATCGTCATCGTCCTCATCTTGGGCGGGCTAATCGGCCTGGTCGTTGGAGGGGAAATGCTGCGAAGGCGAGCAAGGACCACAGGGGGAAGAGTTTCCCCTACGCCCTCAAAGTGTTTTGGACGCCGGAAATCCAACCCCGTCAAGAACGCGACCAGGTCGCCACAGCAGCGTATCAAAACGAGCCGTGAAAAGTTTCCATGCGACGAGAAAACGTTAACCCCGCTCACTCGACCACTACCCGTCCTCAATAAGGAGCGTCAACGAAGGCTCTCTGATGTCTGGCCCATCCGCAGCTTGTCGCGGGCTCTGTGCGATCGCCGATCGCGCCCAGAACAGGCCGAACGTAGTCTTCAACATTCTCCACCGGTAGCAAGTCCACAGACGACCTGGTCCGAGTTCTCCCCAGTCTCGCTCTACGTGGCACCCCCCCGCACTGTCTTGGCTCGCATACCGGAAGAACTTGAGGAATATCAAAGCCAAACGGACAGTGACATTGCAGTCATCCTGGGTGTCACACTCCAACGATCGCCCGAGCCTGGCTCTGTGATGTCGACATCTGAGACAAAACAACCCAAGTCGTCGCATAGCATATTCCTGGATGGTTTCAATGGATCGGAATCATCGGGAACAACAGAGCGACGTGGCTCGCAGGATTGCCAAATCACACACGAGGCAGGGACGAAGGATGAGGACACCAAGTCGTTGGGAAGCTCGGCTCCGGACATGACTTCAGATGGGGGCGAATCAAGTAGGTCATCGATGGCATCGCTGGAGAGCCTCGAAGGCGGGAATGATAGGGAGAGTCTCAGGGAAGAGGTATTTGAATTGAGACGCGCACAAACGAGGAGCATGCAGATGAACAAAGGAGTATTACTTTCTCTCAGCTTGAAGACCCTGGATGACAGCCAAAACCTTGGATCAACGCATGGGGAACTCGGTTGCGGTCCTTCACAATCACCTTCCGCCCCGGACGCAGAAGGTGGTAAGGACTATATTGAGCGGGAACTGAGTCTGGCGATGCTTGGTGGAAGCTTCAGTGCGGTCAACCTGGACGAGTTTCCTTCACCACCTTCGATACTTCCGATGATTCCGAGTTTTGTCTCCGGTTTCTAGTGTGATTGATACAATGGCATTCTGTATTATGGCGATGGTTATTTGCAAGCAGTTTGACAAGACGCGATGGTGGTATGTTCGATGCTTACGTATTACGGGTGGTTGCGTTTATTGACGTCGGCCCGCGCGGACCGTTAGGTTAGGTTTTTCAAACGTAGGCGGGCGTCTTGCGGGCGTCGATCTGGGATGGCTAGGGCCCAACGAAGCTCCTTCGAGCATGTTCAGGTTTTGCCATGTATTTGGATGTTTCACCTGTCTTTCAAAGCTATTGCTGAACATTCGCTTGATGACCTTCCACACTAATTCACACCTTCTGACAGCGGAAAACTGCCAACAATAGGATGAGTTAATGACTGACATAACAGCCTCCAAATGATCGACTTTTCTCCCAACTCTCATCCCGATGTCAATGATTTTGCCAACAACACTTGACCCTAGTCTCATATTTGCCACGTTAGCCCTTGCTTTCGGTTTAGCTGTCTATCATGTCTCTACAGCTCCTCGACCGTGCAACCCGCTCCGGAAACTGGCTGGACCACCTGTACGAACCCTCTTCGGAAACCACATGGCTTTTGTACTCGAGTCTGTATTTGCACTCCAGTGTCTTTTACCTTGCACTCATCATCGTTCCATAGTCCGACTAGGTCACCCAAAACCCATGCCCAATATATTAAGAAATATGGTAGGAACATACGTATAAGGGGTGTTGGCCCTGTGGGTGTGTTCAAGGCTGCCTTTGGAATTCAACTCACTGCACTATATCACAGTGGGACGAGCGTCTCCTTCCACTTGATCCTGCCTCTCTGTCCCACGTGCTCAAGAATAGTACCATCTACGAGAAACCTTGGCAGTCACGTAGATTGATTGCGGGTCTCATTGGCTGTGGTATGCTTGCTGCAGAAGGTCATGTTCACAGGCGTCAACGGCGGGTTGCTACTCCTGCGTTTTCCATTCAAAACTTGAGAGCACTTGTGCCTCTCGTGTTTCGCAAGGGATATGAGCTCCGAGACAAATGGTCCGAACTTCTGGACGAATCTCCTACCAGAGAGGAGGGCATTGAACTTGACGTCTGTCATTGGATCAGTCGGGCTACATTTGACGTGATCGGCCTGGCGGGTGAGATATTCCTCGGTTGGCGCATACAACAAAGTAACAGGTCAACAGGGTTCGATTATCACTTCAATGCCATCCAAAATGAATCGGATGAGCTATTTGCTGCTTACAAGGTGATGTTTGAAACTGCTCTCGCGCAGAATAACGGAATCCGAACGATACTTGGGATATATTTCCCCATTCTCAACGTATTGTTCGTGAGTAGGCACAGCGCAGTTTCAGAGTGTTTCTTGACATACCTTTCGCACAGCCGGACGAACGGGTCAAGACTATCAACCGTTGTCATACTGTCATCAACCGGGTCGCCGGAAAGCTCATCCAGTCGAAGAAAACCAGAATTATAGAAGGCGAAAAAAGCGAGATCGGGTACATCGAGAAGGATCTACTTAGTCTCTTACGTGGGTGATTGACGAGCTCATTACTGAGAAGCTCAATTTGACAAAACTCCCTAGTGAAATCAAACTTGGCGAAAGACTTG